>JBDFRD010333687.1:0-10250 GCA_039654405.1 Bullina lineata | reverse complement strand
CCTCCAACCACCACAACCGCACCCCCTCCCCCTTCAACCACCACAACAGCACCCCCGCCCCCTCCAATAACCCCTCCAACAGATGGTCTTTGTGACACAGATGCACCATGACTGTGGGAGTGACAGAAACAGTCAAGCTGTAGTGGTTCATGGAATATTGTAGCTACTTGTTTTGTAGTTGAATAGATTTGGACAGATCTTATGTAACAACAGAAGCAGTACTAATAAACTACAACATGAGATTTGAAGTACTATGATTGTGTCCATATGGACTTCTCTCATTAAAACAATGACGCTTCAATGCAACTTCATATATTTTGTCAATGTGTTGTTATTTTGAAAAATCTATAAAGGCACAAAACATAATTCTGTTTGCATAAACCATGTACATGTAATTTATGTAAGGTGGCCTAACAGCCCTAACACTAATTTTTTAAATGGAAGAAAAAATAGAAGTAAAAGTATTCTAAATATGGCCCATACATATATATATATACATATACACTGCCAGCTCATCGCATGTTACCGTGCAAGTTGTGCTGAAGAATGGACATGACGTAACTGAAGCTTGCGTTTGCTCTACCATTCACTTTAGATTTTTGCCCTAGTGAAAAAAGGCATTAGAGTCATACAAGTGGTAAGCTACCGGTAAACCAATTGTATGTAGGAAACAATTTTAAAAGCCAATTTTCGAGAAAATTCCTTTGTCCACGTTTGTAAAAGGGATATGAAGAAATGCACAGGATGAGATGTGGGATGACAGGATGACAAGTGGCAGAAAACTAAGGCTGAAAGAAATGAAATAAAATCAAGATGAAGTGGACAAAAATTAAGAGAACAGCATAAAAGAGGAGGAATGGAAAAATCTGGTTTGTTGCCCAGACTTTCATGTTTTCCAAATTTAAAATTGTGTCAAGAAAAAATATATATAAATTATTATTTTTACCATGTTCAGGGCAAATTCAATCGAATTATTTTCGAAAACGTGGAGCCACTAGTATTTGGGAAACCCCTTTACATTATATGAGAGAACACCCCACCCCCACCCCTCCCAAAAAAAGCTGTATAACTTCATTTCTTCTTTTCTTGCTATAAGGAAAGATTTGAATACGGCAATTTGAGATGACCGTATTAAAAGTCACTCTCATTAATGCAATTTGTTTTAGTCTTGCTTGTCAAATTTACTGATAGAACTCATTTGCTAACCTGCTCCAAGTTATTTATGAGCCGGTATCTTCAGGCGAGACTGGATTCATTCATTCATTTTGGCTTCAAACACTTAGTGACTGAGTGCTAAAGCAATACAATCTGTGTATGACCCGAAGACTGTCTGCACGGAAACTGCACCCAAACAAAATATGCAAATTCTAATCGCACGAGGTCATTATCTGCAGGTCCGAAAACTGAAGATCTCATAGTTTAAAAGATAAGTTATACTTAAAAACCTTTGCTGCTGGGAAAAAATTGTAAACGTATGAATAGCTTTAAGACTTCTTTTGCAAAGCAGCAGAATTTGGCACGTGCGGTCCGTAACTGAAGCCACCATAAGGCCTGTCCTCTCTCAACTGAAGTGTGCACAGACCGCATTAGAAATGGAGCACAATCTGCTTAAAGCTTCTCTCTGCAGACGCATGGACTCTGTGGTAGCCATCCTCGAACCAATGCTAAATGCTTCACGAATAAATAAATAATTGTGTTTTGGTCAGCTTGACGTCCATTAGATGACAATATAATTTGATATCGCATAAATAGTAATGTGGCGCGGTGCCCGAATGGTTAGAGCGTTGGATCCTAATCCAAGGGTCGAGGGTTCGAATCCGGGAGGTGAACGTATTGTGTCCTTGGGAAGGATACTTTACACCATTTTCCTCTCCCCACCCAGGTGAGAATTGGGTACCGGCATATTCTGCTGGGGAAGGAAACCTACGACAGACTAGCGTCCTGTCTAGGAGATGATGTAAAAAAATTATGTGTTCCGCTTCACGCTCCCGAAACCAGGATAAGCCCCGGCTTATGGGCCTCATAGGCCTTGAAGGAACTTTACTACTTACTACAAGTAGCAATGGATGTTGAACTCAAAGATTTGTAAAATGGTAGTTGCCGAAAAGCAAACGAAGCAAGTCAAAAAGGCAACAGTGAATGGTTGCTTTTTTTTTACCGTTGAACTCATACTGATTTAAAGATAGTTGTATGACAGACAGGAAAATATACCTCAGGACGAAAAACACCATGGTTTCCCCGGTGCTCCAGTAGATAGGGCCTATATAGTAAAACGTTGGAAAACCAAGATTATGAACAAGACCACAATTATGTTAAGTCGCGGCTACTGAATCAGACAAGGAGTTAATACTCAGGTACGAGACCATTTTCTCCCCACTACATGACTGTAATCTTGAGAAAGTGAGAGGGTACAATCGTCCGTATAATATGCTGTTCACAAGATTGCCTCAAAGTACGTACAATGATTATGATGAAGTGATATTTTTAAGTTATCTGATGCTCTAAAACTTAAAGTTCCGAAGCCTGTACAGTTTCTATCAACGTGACTAAAGAAATTAATGAAACAATACAATATTGCAAACATCGTTCTGTTGACGGTGAGTCTGAAACATCTTGCCACGAACTATATTAACCGTTCAGCCTCAAATATTTTTTTCCGAAGCAAATTCAACATTCCATAAGGAAAAGCCTTGGGACGCCTCAACCCATTAAGAGCAGTCAAATTAATTGGATGGAAAGACCGCAACGTGGTTTTATTGAGTTTATTATTGGCACGGAAACATTAGCCTAATTTATACCTAACACTAACAGTCGTTACAACCCTCTATTATAAAAACACTTTGATGCCGAATAACGAGCGTCTCGGGTAATTTCCGCTCATCGGTGCTAGCTGTTATATAAGTTATACCTACGTGTAATACGTTGACCAATAGCGATCTTTACGGACTGACCATTGCCAGTTGTTTCAGAATATCTCTAATTCAAAATCGTTGTTAGAGGCCTATATTAAAAAGGCACTGCTTCGCTGTAATGAGCCAGAATAGTCAGTTTCATAAACTGAAAATGTTACGATTTTCCATGGCCTCTTTTCAAGCCTGTATTTTATTGTGGATGATTTTGTTCTCGCCCATAGCTGTACGTATACATTAAGTCTGTTTTAAATCTTTCAAATGACTAAAGTAGTGGAAAGAATACGAAATCGAAATCAAAATGCGACATAAGTATGTACAAGAAAGTAATCTTTGAAAGTCATAAAGGGCAGTAAACGACTTCATTTCGACGTCAAATGAATGATGCTTTCCATAGTTGTAAGAAATATGTAACACTAGTTGGGCACTTGGCTTCGCCTGGGATGTCTTTCTGTGTTACAAAATTAAGCATATCCCCCCCCCCCCTTTTTTTTCCCCAAAACAAACAAACAAACTGCCATTGTTGATATATAGAACTCTACCGCTATTTTATCATTGTGGAGTTTTGTTTTTCTTTTCAAAATCGAAAACAAATCAACAAGTTTAATTAATAAAAAAGAAAGTACACGAATGTATTACCAGCGTCAATCCGTTTCTGCTTGACAAATTAAAGAGTTATTTTATCGGTATTAGGTATCTCCAGGAACAGGGAATACGGTGCTGATTCACAACTGACTGATTCGTCTAAAACTGGCGAAAAGGGGAATAAGAAAACTTGAAAAAACGGACCAGGGAGATGCAAAAGTGAAAATGCAATAATTTGTTCCTTTGTCAGACGCATGGCCAAGAGTATGAAAGTCTTTTGCAAGATTACTTGATGGCATGGGAAATAGCAGTTGAAGAAGTATGGACGTTCAAGGAGACGGCTGGACCCAACGCTACTCCAGATCCTGACACACCAGCTCAAAATGAGTGGGTGAGTGAGACGCTTTAATTGTTTAGAGCTAACACAATAGATAAATATAATCACAGCTGCTTTTCTGATATTTCTAATGTAGTTAATGTGCCTCGTGGAAACGTTTGTGTAATGTCAGAAATATGACAAGAATGTTTAGCATGATCTTGATTTATGTTTAGAATAGTTGGAACTAGGTGCGTTTTCTTTGACAACAAATGCAAACACATCAGTTAGTTGCAATGATATTGCTGTTGACGAGTTTGATGGTCTGCTTGCACAAGAAATGTTTCCTTTAACCGTTGAACAACTGCTCAGATCACTATAACGCAAATTGAAGAAATACGTCAATTGGACGTCGGAGAGAGCGTAGTATGTAGTATGCTCAGACAGATAGAGTCCTATCGCATGTCAACTAAAACGAATTAAAAAACACAAACCGTGCATTTCCAATTCTCTCGTATCACCAGAAATAGACTACTGCAGCTAAATTATTAAAATACAATATAATATTTTGTGTTTCAGAGACGCTTAAAACAAAAGGTTTTGGAGTCGAACCTTGGTCTTTCCGATGAGAACCTTCGAGATCTCGGCCTAATTGGGAACACTTTAGGTAATCTTTCGAAGAAACAATGTAAGTCTGAAGGCCCGGGGGGAAAAGAGGGGGGGGGGGGGGTGGTTGTGCGTGCAAAAATACTTTTTTGTGTTTTAGGTTATAAAGCACATATGGCCGCTTCCTGTGAATTCAAATCTATAATGCCAATCTATCAATCTGTACAAACCAGTAATACATGAATATCAAATGGATAATAGAGCGCTAATCGTGATGTAGTACTGTTTAAATTAGTGTTATTACAATAATATTCCAGACCCCCTTGAAGTCGCCAAGTCCCACAATTCTGGGCTTAGGCAGAAGCGAACAATGGAGAGCTGGGAAGGTCGGCGATGGACCAAGGGAATTGTTCCGTATGCATATACAGACGAAGTTGGTATGTGATTTCATTTATCAAATTAGTTTATCTCTTCTTAACTTTCAGATTTGTCTCAGGTTAATAATATCATATTGACGACCAAATTAAGAGGTTTACGTCAGTGTCTCTGTGATTATGTACATACCTATCATGTAATTCTTTGTTTAGGTGAATTTTGTTTTATCCTTAAGTTCGGCACGGCGAAGTGATAATGAGAGTGGAACAGTTGTTTGAGCGCTGTTCTATGCTTTTTACATTATGTTATGCTCCACATGCATAAATGATACGTATGTGACCTAACCGCAGTGAAAGGTAGAGAGTTGTTTGCTCTGTTTGTCCGTTAATCTCATTGTTTAACTTCACGCATCAGTAATAGTAAAATCCAATACACGTTGAAGTTTTCACGTTGTTTATGTTTTCTCCTGATATAATGCCGAGCTCGTTGCCCAAAACTATACTGAAAATAAAATCACTAACACATACTGTTCTTCTTGTGTGTGCAATGATTGTTATTATTTAGATTATTTAGATCTAGTTGAACTAAAATGTGTTTTCTTTTCAGTACAACCGACATAGACATTTACAGCAAAGACTTCTTTTTTTTTTCCAATACTGTTTCAATGTTTTTTAATTTCATTTTTTTTTCATTAAAGACTGTTGTCACATCTTTACGTTGGTTGGTTCTGAAGAGTGCTGAATTAATTCATTTGTGAGTGTCTGTGCGCGCGCGCGTGTGTGTGTGTGTGTGTGTGTGTGTTCATTTGTATGTTTGGTTTTCCTTTTTCTCCTTTTTTATTGTGTATGTTTTCAATACCCTGGTCCTTCTTTTATTGCTTTTATTTGCTTTTACACCAGGAAAATAGTCTTGTGTTCCTTTTTTGCTTGTGGCTTTTGGTACAGTTGTCCATTGATCTTTGGTGTTTGTTTATTGTTTTTTTTGTTTGTTTGTTTTTTTATTATGTGACTCGCCTGTTTCATTGTCAGTTTCATCTTCATCTGCTCCGTTTATCTATTATGACGCCCCATTAATGTGTTAGTGCCCCCACCCCCAGTCTGAGTTGCGTTCTTCAAGTGTAAACATTGTTTTTCTTTGCAATCCGCCTAAGAGCCCAGTCCGGCTAAGACCATGGCAATCGTGTCTCCCGAGGGGCGGGTTCTTAGGCGGAGACCACTGTAATAATAATAATAATAATAATAATAATAATAATAATAATAATAATAATAATAATAATAATAATAATACAAGTTTGGATCTGTTTGAAGGGGTGAATACAAGTATAAATCTGAACAAATATTTAACCGATCATCGTATTGCGTAACAACAAATAGCTAAATTAAAACTAATTCAAGATTATTTTTAAAAACTATCATCATTATCGTGCATATAAAGGGGAATTAAACACACAATTATTTTTTATACCGCACTTCAAATCATGAAACGAAAGTACAAAAAGAACAAAAAATGAAAGAATAGAATTCTTTTTTGAGTAGATCTATACAACACTATACGGGTGACAACACTAAATTATTAAAAGGCACTGTAGAATACGGGTCTACTTGCAAAAGTCAAAGAATCCTCATCTCTCTGGCTTGATCTACATTAAAGAAAATACCCCCAAAAAAATTAATTCTGATCTAGAGCATGTAAAAGAAACCATAGACCTATGATTTCAGATTTTAGAAGAATCTGAAAATACTTCATGAAAAACATGTTCACTTCTAATGTTCATATCAGAATTGGTGTCACAAAACGCAGGAAGAGGGAATTGGTATTAGTATTTTGTGTTGAGCAATTGTATCTTGAGGTGCAGAGTGTGGTAATAACTTACGATAGAGCACTCTGGCCCAAGGAGGGTGAATAAGAATAGAAATGATGATGATGAGTTTCTATTTGTATAGAACATGGTAACTTCTTGATTGTGAGTATGGAACCGAAAAAATGTCCGCAACATCAGTGCCCCTATAATTCAATTTTTGCTTCTGACATGCAATTCACTCGCTTAAAAAATGCCAATGTTAAGAAAAAAAATTGTTAAAAACCTATACATCATTATACTGGTGTTGCCACTATTATCAGTGAAGATGACAGTAATTACATTTACTTTTAGAAAATGAACTCACAGATAGGCTACGCATACTTTACGTTTCCTTATCCATTAATAATTGTAAAGCACAAGACACTGCTGGACAAAGTTGTTTTTTGAAGGATAAAGAGTTAATAGCACGTGCCTGTAAAATACTACCCATTCATAGCCTATCTGCAGACTCTCTAATTAGTGGCTGATTCATCAGTCTGATGACATGCTCTCCATGTGAACAAACATCCGAGCGCCTCCACCCCATGTAGGTCTACCCCACCAAAAGCAAAGAAATTATAACTCCCCAATCTCTCCAGGCACGGCTTTAATCAAGCAAGTCGAAAGGTCTTCAGTACATGGTCAGATGGCCTCCGTCACGTGATGTCTATCAACATGGGTTTTGTCAGTAAGCAAAAGACCACCAGAAAGCAGCCTTTTCTAAACTCAAGACCTAGGGATGTTTGCTTGTCATTTCAGTCCAGAGGCGGGTCTTATCCCTGGCATTACGTTGAGCGTGTGCATTGGAATGAACGCGAGCCATGTCACGTCCAATGTGTACGACATAATAGCAACTTAACCTATAGACCACACACCCGTCTGGCTAAGCAGCCACTAGATACATCTGTAAACCAATATAAGCTGCGTCATTGAAACTTTCTCTAGTGATTCCAGTCTGAGCAAATCATGAGCTGTTATAGCAAATCTTGTGCCATTGAGTCTGTCTTCAACAAGCTAAGATTGTTTTTTGTCATCTCTAGAGTAGCCTGGCGATTTAGAGTCGAATATCTATTGGTTTCCTGTATTGTCCATTTCAGAGACATGCATGTAATAGCTAAGTCTTGGTGCGCCACGCGAAGAAATGTCCTAGCACGTCCTTGCTCCTCCTACGCACTTTCGTTCCGTTGATTCTTTTCTTTCCGAATCCCCCCGTGTGTTCGGGTGATAAGTGTCCTATGCTCAATAATATAAATTCACTTTTAATCCGGCAACATCTCTTTTTCAGTGTTTCTCGTTTGACAATAAGAAACAAAAGCATTATTGTATTAGAAGCATGGGCAGTTTTTACACTTTTTGCAGATGTTTTCTGTCTTTAATTTTTCACTTGCCGAAATGATTCTGGCGATGTATTTAAAATGCTCAATTTCTTATAAAGTCTTTTATCCATTTATAATTTCAGATTTAAATATGATTTCAAAGCCTACGATCAAATAGCCTACAGATCTCTCTCATTTTGTTTATAGATGTGAGAGGACAAAATGAAATTCAGCGCACGTTTCACACCTACGAAAGATTCTCGTGCCTTCGCTTTGTGCCGTGGGAAGTCGACAATGGTACAACGACCAACGATGAGTTCGGGCTTGGACATCCGAGTTATCTTAAGTTCGTTGCAAGTGGCGGGTGAGTAACACATTCTCTATTTGTTTCTTAGTTAATCAAAGTATGACGTTATAACAATATTATAGCGGCCCAAACTAATCGTCCTCAACATCATCATCATCATAATCATCATCATCATCATCATCATCATCATCATCATCATCATCATCATCATCATCATCATCATCATCGTTTTAACAACAGTAAGCAGAACACTATGTATGCCAGGAAACGAAAATAATACAACAAAAATAACGTTATCGTTAGGCTCCCCCAGCAGTGTCAGTACGGAATATGCTCGGCATGTGCAATCGGCCTCACACGTAGCTCAAGAGGACAGGAGCGGCAAAAATAAAAACAACATTGACATACAGATTTGTCTTATTGAATCAATCTTCCGTGAAACTGACAGCAAGTCTAGATGTTCCACCTCAAATACAAATACACTCGTAAATAACATAGTTTCAGGTATCTTTCTTTCCCGTCCGGTCTTTCTTTCCTGTTCTTTCTTTTTTTCGCGTGCACACGCCCAACTCTGGAACTGAATAAGAAAAATGAAGAGGAAGAAGTGTAGCGCAGGCCAAGAATGTCTGCATACCATGTGGAAACCCGATGGTAGCGTAACGTAACCGACTGTCTGAACTGTCCAAAAAACGTGCAAAAGTGGCATATCAATGATTCTGCTCACCCAACTCGCTGCTGGAATCATCTGTGGCAAACACGGGAAGAACACGCTCAGCTGAAACTCGATATCTCCGGCTTGTTCCAAGAAGCGAAGGGGAGCGAAGGGAGGCCGGGACGCCGCTCTCAAAAAACAAGCCCCCAGCAAGGAAGAAGATCTGCGGGATAGAGACATTCGGTAGGAGGAGAATGTTGACGCAATGACGGACGCAAGTTCCACAGGACGTGGACGAGATTGCAGCCATCGGAACGAGAGGTTCAAGGCGCAATGCTGAGAATTCGGTCTGGCAGCCTGGGAGTGTCTCCACGGCAACTGGGAACTGGTCTCTTCCTTTCAGAGAACTGGAGACAAAACTCGACAGTGAATGAACTGCCGTACACTTTCATCAGACAATTCGTGTTCGACTGCGTGTCATGCATGCCGTTTCATTTTACGTTTCTTTACGAGAGACCATAATGCCAGGCATCGTAAAGTAATAGAGTGATATAATTTTGATACTTATTGCAACTTATAGTAACAATGTGAACATTATTTGTCGTACATTGCACCAACACCAAGGAAAATAGGCGGCCTGAAATTCGAAGCTAATTCAAAAGCAATGCGTTCCTGAAGGAGACAATGTCAGCTTTAAGAAAATGTAGCAAATACATTCAATATTTGTAAATTTCAGATATGCTTACAATATGTACTTCAATTGATAATTGCTCCTTTTCATAAGAAAGAAGTTAGAAATTGGTTCGCACAAAAAAGTTAATTTCTGTTCCCCAGGCCTTCTGTACTTTCTATCAACTGACATACTGAGTCAGTATTAATAGAAATGCACTGGAAAGGAGGTCACAATAAAACTACATGCATAACATCACATAAGTCGATCGTTGGACCTAATTACCTCACCGCCATATCTGCTTACCTGACCCAGCAAGACCTGGAACTGAATGGCCACGGACGTGAACAAATCGGACCGGACCTGCATGAACTCAGGATGATCAATGTCGGAGTAATTAACGATTTACCAGGGGGCGAAGGCTTTGATAACGATGCGCCTGCTTTGGTCAGCGTGAGCGGCCAGTCCATCAACAAGGGTGCGCCTGGACTTGGTCGCCAGGCCTTGTATTATCACCAACATGGAGCAGGCGCGTGAGGAAGGTAATTTGCACTATCAGGGAGAGAAGTCACGGTTAACGTATAATATATAAGGAGAAGGAGGAGGAGGAGGAGTAGGAGGAGGAGGAGGAGGAGGAGGAGGAGGAGGAGGAGGAGGAGGAGGAGGAGGAGGAG
>JBDFRD010333578.1:0-10252 GCA_039654405.1 Bullina lineata | reverse complement strand
AGAAACATTGAACATTGAAGCACATACTTATGTGTCTTTGTTCATTAATGGAGAAACATTGAACATTGAAGCACATACTTATGTGTCTTTGTTCATTAATGGAGAAACATTGAACATTGAAGCACATAACTTTCTACATGCGACGCCAAAAAAGTCTTTTATTTAAATTTCACAAAGTAAAGTTCTGTCAATGCCTATAAGGCCCATAGAGTTTGACCACATCCCGGTTTCGTTAGCGTGAAGCGGAACATACTCATACTTTTAAACACATTCTACAAGACAGGACTATACTCTATCGTAGGTTTATTTCCCCACCAGAATTTTTGACGGTACCCAATTCACCCCTGGGTGGGGAGAGGAAAAATGGTGTAAAGTGTCTTTCCCAAGGGCACAACACGGTCACCGTCCAGATTCGAACCCAAGACCCTTGGATTAGGAGTCCAATGCTTTAATTATTTGGCCAAAATGTTACCAAATTTTACGAGTACAGTATTCAGAAGTTTCATTTTATTTGAGAGTTTTGCTGATCAGGAAAGTTTTGGGCCAGACACTGAATAATGTTGCTTTTGCCCTTCATGACAGTGTCAGTGACATTAATGCCATAGTGTAGGACATTCTAAGAACTATGTCAAATTATCAGATTTCTCGCCACCGATGAGGAGCTTATGATATTGATGAAAGGTCAAGTACCGTATGTCATTATACTGCCATGCTAAAGCAAAAATAGATGACACACAACAAGAGTGACACAGAGTAAGAGAGCTTCACATGAGATGAACGTCTTGTAACGTTCATCTCATGTGAAGCTGTCTTACTCTGTGTCATTACAAGACGTTCATCTCATGTGAAGCTCTCTTACTCTGTGTCATTTATTTTTGTTTTTGTACATGATGCAAAACAATATTTACCGTTAAAACATTCCTCTTTATTTAACAAAGGCTGTTTAAGAATCTATTTTCGTTTTTCATAATGATGTTTACTGGAATTCCTATGAACCAATCAGTCGTTATAATATATTTATGTATTCATTTAATTAACTTGTCTGGTTTCGCTGGTGCACCGTGCTTTCCTATTGCTATTTCTGTCCTTTTCTCTCTCTCTATCCCCTATCTCATATAGCAACTTTATTTTAATTTTTTCGGTTTTACAAAGACAGTAATGTCAGGCTGTTTGGGATATTTGTCCATGTTGCGTTAAATATGAAGCTTCATGTAATTGTGTGATTATTTTTTGTCGGTCACTCGCTTATTTCATTATAATGTTCACAAGGACAAGATGACCTGGTTTAATAGAGTTCTAGACCATATGCTGCTCGGAAAGCATTTTTGAACATTCTTCGATGAAAATGGTTGTGTCATAAAGAAAAGGGAAGCACTGAGAGAACTAGATCTAGTTAACAAGGGCTGAAGCCCATGCTTCTTTCTAGTGATACTTCCTCTCAAATTTTTTCCCATACGTTTGTTTTTTTAATATGTGTGCATTCCAGATTTTGCATCAACATTTAAACAAAAATTCCATTTCATATTTATTTGTTAATTTTATTTTACTTTCTGAAGTCTGTGATTATGATGAATATGGTTTATTTTCCCAAGCTATGTGAATTTCATTATGGATTCAGGCATTACAAATATTTTGTCAGAGAAATATGATGTGTTTTCATTTGTTTTGCAAAAACGTTGACTCTATAAAGTTGAAATTAAGTGAATTTCTAGTGGAATTTAAAGTCATTATCGAGAAGTAGTATTGAAAATACTCATAGTTCAAATGTGTTTTCTAAGAATTTCCATCAATTTGAAGATTATAAATCTTCCTCTAAGTAGAAAGATCAGTATTTAATTTGAACGTAGACTTAATTTTTAAGAAACATGTTTTCACACTTCACAAAGTAACACCTTTGTCGTAAGATTTTATTTGTCAGTACAAACTACAGTTACAAAGTTTTGCACAAAAAAGATTCATTCCAACTTTAAGCAGGGCTTTTATATTGTTTTAATAATTGTTGAAATAAAAGAAAACTATCCTAGTAATTGTTTTGTAAATTTTGTTTCTGTCGAGCCATGTTTTTAAAGCTCAATTTTGAGATGCATTAATTAATAAATGTTTAGAAATATTTACATCTCACATTAATCCCTTAAAAACCTTGAGTTTCTTCTGAGTAAGAAATATACATTAATTCCTTGAAGTGGTAAATTTTACCTAGTTGGTCAAGACCACGGCTTCCAAAATTGTGAATATCAACCTTCATTCAGTGCTCTCTTTATGTGGTCAATCAATGGCTGAGGCCCAAAAGTAGATTGGTAATCATCGGAGTCTATTGTGAACTTTCACTTTTAAGTCAGAAGCAATTATCAGTATGAATCTTTTTGAAAAATATAGTGAGTGAAAATGCCTTTCATAAAGTTAAAGACATTTATCATGGATGATACTTATTTGTGTAATTTAATGACGGTTTGTAAAGGCTTAAGGTTTAGGGCTAATCCTGTTGATTATAAAGAAGTCATAATTTAATTCTATTTACAAGATTATTATTTCAATTGTTCCTTTCTCAGAGGAAAACTTAGGTACCATGCATTTATTTAATTCTTATTCTTATTAGCAGACATTCCATTTAAATATCTGATTATCCACAAGTATTAGACTTTTTAATTCAGTTTACATGAAAGTCATTGTGGTGAAAAGGTTCACATCTTGATTTGGGCATCTTTCTTATTTGTTGAATCTCGTCTTACATTGATCCTGTGACAACGTCAATGATTTTCTCTAAAAGGACCAAGGTGATGATACTGGTCCCTTTAATGCAAAAACTGAATGAAACCTGCAGGGAAGCTGAAAAATGCAAAGTAGCAAAACATGACCAAATGAACCTATCCCGTAGAAATACAAAAAGACAAACCGATGTTTCGACAATTTCTGCCTTCGAAGGGAACAAAAAGCGGTCACATAAAAGGAGAAGAGAAGAAGGAAAAGAATAATAAGAAAAAACTAAGCTTCACGCCTAGACTGACTTTAAGCCTTTTTTTTTTAATTTTTGTTCATCTAAGCTTATTACTACTGATTGCTATAATACTCAAATTTATCTCACAAGAAAGATGATAGTTTAACTTGAGTAAGAGGCATAAATATATTTTCAACTATCTCGTTCGATAACTTCAGATGTCAATGAAGACACCATTGCATTGTTCGCATTATGATTTGTGATTTTTTTTTTTTGTCTTCTGGGTCTCTTTTTATTGCATCCATTATTGACTTTGTTAGTTCATTGTAAATTCTCAGAGCATGTGCTATGTGTCATTTATTTTGATCCATTTTATGCTCATGGATTCCTTCAAGGTAACATGTCTCTTTTTATTGTGATCAGGCCATAAAAATCATATTAACTTATTCTAATGGCGCGTTGTGGTTTTCAAATTGTTATAAGATTCTTTTTATAGCTGGCGGGAATGTAAATTTACGTTCAAGATTCATTTACAATCAATAACCAGATTAACTAATAAACAGGTTGTGGTAATTATTCACTTAAAGGTTAACCCACATTTGACTTTTATACGAAGAAAATAAGAACTTAAAGTGACCAACAAATTTAATCGCCCCAAACATTCTCAACTTCTCTCCTCTCCTTCTTTCTCTCTCCCTTGTCATTTTTCTGCAAGACAGCATTTCTAGTACCCTGGATGAGGGAGTGGCAATCGCAATAAAACTACTATCAAGACTCGGCATGACATTCAGCTAAGTTGATTCTTATCCCTTATCTTTTTCTTTCTTCCTTTGTTGTGATTGTTGTTGTTACTCTTTTTCTTGTTGTTCCCCTTGAAGACAGCAATTGTCGACACATTGCGTGTGTCCTTGTATTCCTCGGGATAGCTCCTTTTATTTGTGATTGCCACTTTGTATTTTTCAGCTTCCCTGCAGCCTTTCCACTTTTTTGCATTCCTGGATAAGGGAGGAGGCAGAGTGTCTGAGTGATTTATCCTCTGAGTATCTGCACTAGCCAAATATCTGGTATGGCCTTATTCTATTCTCAAATCTAGTCAATTGATTAGTCTGAACAGAACAAAGATGAAACCACTTTTGTTTGGGTTTGCTTTCTTTTTGAGTATGCCTTAGTTGGCTTAAATCTCTTCATTCCCGGAGGAGCATAGGGCTGCAACCACTGCATGGCAACGGATACGGTTCTGAGTGATTTTCTTCATCTGGGGCCATGAAAATCCAGCCGCTTTTGCATCGTTGTCTTTGCATCTCCATGTTTTCTTTGGTCGTCCAACTCTCCTTTTCCCCTGTGGATTCCAGTCATGTAATGTTACTTGAAGGCTTTCTCAAAGTGTGGTAATTTTAACCCCGCTTCTTTTTTCTAATCTCATGATTGATCAGTGTTTGGTCAGTCTTTTTCCGCAACTTCTCATTTGAGATATTGTCTGGCCACCATATCTTTAGAATATAATTCAAAGATTTATGCATAAAGGCCTGCAGTTTTTCTGTTGTGTTTCTGGTGACTCTCCAAGTTTCTGAACTATATGGGACAGTTTCACATTGGAGTTGAATCGAATCTTGGTCTTTGTCGAGTGAGGGCTTTGGAGTTCCATACGGGCTGAAGGGTGTTGAATACACTGCGTGTCTTGCAGGTCCTGGATTTCATATCCTTATTAGCTCCTTCTGTAATAGACATATTGCCACCAGGGTATACAAATTGTGGGTCACATGCAATGAATTTTTGTGTGTAATAGACTCAAGCTTGGAAGTGTTTTGACAAAGTATATACACATGTATACAACTGTGAATATAGATCTGTATTGTGCCAGTTAACTGCTGTCAGAAAAAAATCTTTTACTTCGTGTCAGTACATTATTTGTTGTTGTATTTTTGGGTTCAATGTAGTCATATGATACAACCAACTACTGATCACAAATATAGCAATATACATGTATATGTTTTTCTTATTACATTTAACTTGATCTTGTTAAAATGTTACAAATGAGTTGTGAACTATCTGTCATTTTCATTTAGTGCTTTGTGTCTGTACACATTGTGATGGTCAGTTGTGAATGCTGCTTATTGTCATTACATAATATTTCTTTTACAAGCTTTATGCATCAGCAACGCCTTTGATGTATGGTAAAGTAAAAAGTAGGTTCCTTTAAGGCCTATGAGGCCCATAGAACCGGAGCGTATCCCGGTTTCGGTAGCGTGAAGCAGAATGGATGATTTTTAATTCATCTCCTAGACAGGACGCTAGTCTGCCATAGGTTTACCTCCCCTGCAGAATATGCCAGTACCCAATTCACACCTGGGTGGGGAGGGGAAAAATGGTGTAAAGTGTCTTTCCCAAGAACACAACACAGTCACCCCCTGCATTCGAACCGTCAACCCTTGGATTAGGAGTCCAACACTCTAACCATTCAGCCACTTTTGATGTAGGGTACCTTCCTCTTTTTGATGTGATGGATGAATGGTTAAAGCATTGGGCTCCAAATCCAAGGATCCAGGTTCAGCTCCAGGCAGCCGTGTTGTGTCTTTCCGTAAGTATCAGCATAATTTGCCAAGGAAGTAAACCTACGACAGACTAGCATCCTGTCTAGGGGGTGATGTAAAAATCATCTGTTCCACTTCACGCTTACTAAATTAAAATGGGGTTAACTCCAACTTTATAGGCCTCATGGGCTTTGAGGGAACTTTATTTTACATTTACTTTCCACTTTAGACCTTTATACATTGTCTATGTCGACTAAGTATGTGATTTACCTTGCACTTTTGACCTTTACTCATGATCAAAATCAATTTCGTTTTCTCACAATGGTGCTATAAACTGTTGCTTGCAATGCCTTTTCTGTTTTGTGAATGTCTATACTGTATGTTGACTCTATGATACAGGGTTCACAGACAGTAGATGACTCAGGGGGTAGGATGGAGGAAAAAGGGGGAAAAGGGGGGGGAGTAAGCACTGTGAGACAGGGTTCACAGACAGAGGGAGTGGTGACTCTTTGAGACAGGGGGAGAGGTCTCTATCACAGACAGTGAATGCTACAGAACACGGAGACACAGAAGTATCAACAGCTTTTCTGTAGTGTATGACTCAGGAATCTTTCGGCCATATTATTCAATTGTACACCTCTTCCTCTTCTTACTCTGTCATTCCTCTGCTACTAACTAATACTAACTGAAAGTGAGTCCTGAATACAGGTGATTTTCAACCCACAGTGCTGGATTAAGTCTTTTGTATGTGGTTGTTTGTACATATGCCACTTTTAATATAGCATCCCTAACCTTTTGTTTTTTTGTATTCCAAGACAATTGAGCCCAGACTAAGTCACCATATTGATGAATAATAATGATATGTGCATTGATAAGGAATCAGATAAAGATAATAATGATATGTGCTTTGATAAGGATTATAATGATATGTTCATTGATAAGCAAGAAGATAAGGATAACAATGATATGTGCATTGATAATGAAGCAAATAAGGATAATAATGATATAGATCTATGTACATTGATAAAGGAGAAGATAAAGGATTTTCTGTCATCAATATTTCAAATCTATTAAGTTACTAGTAGTAATAATACCAATGTTATTAACATGCTAGTTTTGTGGGCTTTTTTTTATTTTCGTTAGCACATGACAACAGGCATTAACAACCTCTTTGGTTACTTACTTGCAAGTCTTCCAGTATGGCAACTGGCCGAACCATTTTTTATCTTTTTTTCTGTGCTATCCTTATTCTGTGGGTAACATGTATGTTCTCAGACACCTGAACTTTGGGGTTTTATGTTTTGCTTCTGTAACTTTTTTTTTTTTTGCCAACTGATTAGTAATACGATTGTCAAATAAAAGTCCCCCCTGCTCCAAATCCAATATGTAATGAGCTTTGTGTTGTCTTATTCATCCTCAGCATCTTGTGTTTCATATCTTTTTCATTCTTTCTGTCTGTCTGTCTCTCTCTTTCTCACTCTCTTTTTCTCTGTCTCTCTCTCTGTCTGTCTGTCTGTCTCTTTTCTTTTTCTAGCTGTCTAATTCTGTTTCTCTATCTATTATACCTATGAACCAACATGTCTGTCGCCTATCTGTATGTCTATTTGTCCATCCATCCATCCATCCACAATTTTGTTCTATTTTTATCCTCTCTCTCACTGCAGGAATATGTTATTTTTTTAACACTATCATCATATTATTGCCATTGATTATAAGAGTTTAGATTGCAAATTGATGGCGTATTATATTACACATAATACATGTAGTAGCTTTTTTCGAGACTGCATTTTCTGTCTTTATTTTTGTCATAATTCAACTTTTTAAAAGTTCTAATAATGCTGGTTACTTCTGTGAGCGTATAGGGTATGCAGATGAAAGTTATGTCAAGGTCGAACCATTGTTCATATGGATGCAAAAAGTAGATAAAGGCTACAGGGAACAATGAGAATTGAACTATGTAAATGGAAATCACAAGTAAAAAGAGCTATCTCGAAGAAAACAAGGACAAACCAAGTGTTTTTTGTTCTTATTTGTTCTCTTCGAAGACAGAAATTGTCGACACGTCGGTTTGTCCTTGTTTTCTTCGGAATAGCTCTTTTTACTTGTGATTTCCATTTACATGGTTCCTGTGTGAGCTGACTTGACGTAAATCCCCTTCGTTCCCGGAGGAGGATAGGGCTGCAACCACTGCTCTCCGACGGACACGGTTCTGAGCAATTTTCTTCATCTGTGGCTCATGTGTGAGTTGTCACTGATATTATTGTTAATACTGGAGTATCAGGATCAGCAATGTCATCTCATAAACAATTGAGGCCACTGAAATGTTTACCTCAAGAATAATAATGAGGGTGTCATGGAGAGACAAGAGAATAAAGCAAGTAGTAGTGTAAGCTGTAACAGGAATGGGTATATCATGGCTCACACAAAGACATACACATACATGTATACCATACACATACAAACACACAAAAGAGACACACACACACGCACGTACAGATGCACTTACACAGACATACACACATAATACACACATACATGTACAGACGCGCAGACATACACATATATATATACAGACACACACACGCATGTACATACGCGCACACAGACGTACAGACACATACACACACACACTAACACACAGACTACTACATGTACATATATATACATGTATTGTGATTTGTGGGTCATATTTACAGAAAACGAGGTCTCAACAGCTCAGTTTGACGGAAACATTTCAGAGAACAAGAAGAAGAGGGAAACGGAGAAGAAGCTTCGTCTAACCCAGAACACCATCATCACTAACATGTTCCCGAGAAAACTGAATGACACAGGAGGAAGGAGAGATGTGATCGCCAACGTTTGCCCAAGCAAGGCTGTTGATGATGAGGAGAAGTAGGAGTAGGATGCTGATGGTGGTATTGATGATGAGGATGATGATAATGATAGTGATGATGAAGATGATGATGAGGAGGAGTAGGAGTAAGATGATGAAGATGATGATGGTGATGATGATGAGGATTGGGAGTAAGATGATGATAATGGTATTAAGGATGAGGAGGAGGAGTGGGAGTAAGATGATGATGATGGTGTTGATGATGAAGATGATGATGACGATGAACATGATGATGATGATGACAGTAAATACATGTAATATAACGAGAACGATTGGCATAGAATTCAGGGTTGTGTGACGGCAAGGGTCACCAGTTGCTGCACTGTTCAGTAATCTCCCAGATTAGAAATAGAAACCTGTCAAAGGCGATGGCAATGGATTGGACATAGCCTCCGAAAACCTGCATCCAGCATTACACGACAGTCCCTTACCTGGAACCCTCAGGGCAAAAGGAAAGAGGCAGGCCAAGAACTACCTGGCGTCGGGATCTGGAGGCAGACACCAAGCGGATGGGCCATACTTGGAGACAACTGGAAGGTCTGGCTCGGGATCGGGATGCCTGGAGAACTCTTGTTGGCGGCCTATGTCTCAGGAGGGAGCACAGCAATTGAGTGAGTGAGTAATCTCCCCTGTTGTGGCTCACCTCACTTGGGGAAAGCTGATTTACCGCCCCTGGATGAACTACTCTCTCACGACTGATATCATCTGACAAGGTTGATCCCCCTTTACAATAAAAACCACTTGGATTTGGATAACTACTCGTCGTAATGCTTACCTACCTTATCATGGATAACCTCCCTTTACATGGGTGGCAAATACAATGAAAAGAAGCTATCCCGAAAAGCATGAATACAAACCAATGATCGACATTACTGTCTTCATGGGGTCGACACAACAATGCTACTCAAGCCGCATCAAAATTGGGCCCCCATTGAGTCCAGTGCAGATGACGTGTCCTCATCGACAGGCAGGCAAGGGAATGACATGTATAAATGGTAGATCTAGTAGAAACCGTACAACACAAAAAACAAAAGTAAATTACAAAATTGTCAAAGACCATCCTCCAGGGAACGGTACAGGGGAAAAGACGACGAGGGAGACAGATGAAGAGATAGATAGATAACACTGCGGATTGGCAGGAGAAACCTTCACCACAAACCAATCTATCGCCGATGGCCTTGACATTATGTAGAAACGGCTGGTGCAGCGTTCAACGATGCAGTGCCCCTATGACCCTGGAGGGTTGTGTAACAAGTGAAGTAAAGAATATTATATTACGTAACTGATCGATCTTGTCGGCCGATGAGACGACCAACCATGCATTACATGAATCTCTTATGGTCGTGTACCGTAGGGACAAACATTTTAAATATATTTTAAAGGATATAGATCTACCTGTACACAGCCGTTTATGTTCCTCAAAAACGGTTGGCACCAAACTGTGTGGACGCAGTAAATGTCTAACCTTCTAATGCTTAGAAGACGGTAATTGTCGATACGTCTCGATTTTGTTTTGTTTTGTGACGTTCTTATCATTAGAAGCATTCCACCTCACTGTGACTGTTTTTGACTTGCTTTGTTTGCTTTTTGGCAGCCACCATTTTATAATTAAGGATGTATAATCTGCGCCCGTATCACTCAACACAACACAAACCCAGTTTCCGCAATCTACGGTTCCAGATCAAGGATATCTTTACATGTGCAGAAAGTCTTATGTCATCTTCTGTACACACTGTCCCAGGGAGTACATTGGTGTAAAAAAAAATAAGTAAAGTTCCTTCAAGGTCAATGGGACCCATAGAGCCGGAGCTTTTCGCGGTTTCGGTAGCGTGAAGCGGAACAGATGATTTTTACATCATCTCCTAGACAGGACGCTAGTCTGTCGTAGGTTTA
>JBDFRD010333468.1:0-10252 GCA_039654405.1 Bullina lineata | reverse complement strand
TGAAGAGAAAATCCAAGTACACAATATCTGCTTGGACAAAAAGTTTCAAAATACCTAAATTTCTGCTACTGAAAAAATGTTCAATTCATTATAAAGAGACCCGTACAAAAATTAGCTCCAGACTTCTTTGTTTCCTACTTAAAATACCTCAAAACTGATAAAAAAGTAAGATCTTTCTCAAATTTGTCTACAAAGAGAAATTTTCTTCACTGAAACAGAAAATTCTACAAGCTAAAAACTTGGTGTTTGATTACTTCTGGATCTCCCAATACTTGAATCGAAAAATAATCAAAATTTATTTTTTCCTTGACAACAGCATGACATGAAACATAATAATACTTGCCACAAGTGATTAGCTTTATCACTCATGCTATGCGTAAGTAGATCTGTATCCATTTACTTGGTTTTTGTATCTCACAGAAACTGATCCTTCAACTGTTTTACATTTTATCAGACATTTGCAAAACCTTCGCCACAACAGAACTGACAGATGAAAAAAAAATGGTTCTTAGCTAATCAATTACTTTATTGTCAATCAAGCACACCAGGAACAAATTGACACATACCCTAGCCTCAGTTAACACCTCAAACTAGACAGGTTTATTCTTATACTTATATATGAAGATAAGAGCTAGTCTTCTCATTCTGACTCAATTGGAATCTCCTTTCTTGTCTCCATGCAAACCAGATGTCCACTCAACCAAGACCCTGGCTGTCACTCACAGTTACTGCGCATTTACACCAAACTAATGACATCGGACGACGGATCATGGCTGGGCGACAACGGCCGAGTATTCTGTTCACACCAAAAGTGTGTCGCGACTAAATGAGTAGTAGTAGTAGTATCGTTTGGCTATGACTACACTTCTAAATCATTTGCGTCAATCCAAGCCTGAAAGTCGTCGTCACACTAAATGAGTATTATATGGGTTCTAGGAGCAAACTGATGCTTTCATTATGATTGAAACAGAGAGCTAAAAAGAGAAGTAGAAGGTATTGGGTTGATCCCATTAATTCTTAACGTTGTGAGTTTGTTGAAAACCGCCATTTACTTCCTAAATTCCTTTCAGATGTTGAAAAATGTGTAGCATACATAAGAATGAAGCCAAAAACCTTCAACACTTTACTTCATTTTGTATCACCATACATCTGCAAAGAGGGGAGTGAGGAAGAGTCAAAAAATATATTTAAAATTCTCTAAAAGGCAATAAAACGCCTAGCTTTTGTGCCCTTATTTAATTTTGGGTTGCTGAATGTGCTCAAAAATAACACTTGATGAAAACAAATGTTTGCAAAATTTTTGCTTCATGCACCCTGCCTGTGCTATTTATAGACATCAGCCTACCGGTTCGGCTTACACGAGATCAAAGAACAACAATCGCTTCCTGTTGTCTA
The DNA here is from genome assembly GCA_039654405.1 of Bullina lineata. Lineage (NCBI taxonomy): Eukaryota > Metazoa > Mollusca > Gastropoda > Bullinidae > Bullina > Bullina lineata. The sequence continues at coordinate 8,857 of JBDFRD010333468.1, read as the reverse complement.
CACGGCCGAGTGTCGCTGAAATTTTATTGCAGCACTAAAAGTTAAAAAATCGGACGGCCGAGAGAAAATTACTTGGCCGATGTCGTCAGTTTGGTGTGAACACGATCATATGATTTAGAGAATTTTTATACCAATGTCGCTCGCCCGATGTTGTTAGTTTGGTGTGAACGAACCCTTACTAAAGCTCAAATACTAACCTCTGTTTTAAGCCTTGCCACCAAGTCCCGGTCTGCACAGTCTGTTGTCTGCAGGAACTCCCCCACTTCAGTGACCGTCCACTCCAGAGGATTCTTCTTCAGCTTCAGAGGAGGCTCAGACTTGAGGCTGACGGCTGGCTCTGCCCGCATGGAGGTGAAGCTGCTCTCAATGGCAGCAGTGTCTCGGGTCACTGACGGAAGCCGTGCCGATTGCTGAAGGCAAGGAGAAATATATACATGAAGGCAAGGTGGAATATATACATGAAGGCAAGGTGGGGTATGAAGGCAAGGTGGAGTATATACATGAAGGCAAGGTGAAATATATACATGAAGGCAAGGTGGAATATATACATGAAGGCAAGGTGGAATATATACATGAATGCACTGCTACACAGTTTCAACAATTTTTTTCAGATACAGAAAATGAAACCCACCACATTACTATTTTGAAAATTTTAAAAGGTAAAAGTAAATTTTGTTCAGGCGCTGAGAAATTATTCTTTGAAAACACTTGTACTTGTTTGCCACTTTTCCATGTTAAATATAAAATTGCTTACTTCTTTCCGGGCACGAGAAGTTTGTTGAGCACCTTCCACGATCATGATCTTCTTATGGGTCCTTTTCTCAAAGCTGTATTTTGGGAGCTTGGCTCCTCTGGTCCTAATCTCTGAAGGCGGAGGAATGTGGTGGGTGTAACGCCTCTTGGATGCGTTGGAATTGTTGCGAGGTTTTGGATCATTCCGTTCTTTGGACCCTGAAGTACTAGTGCTGTCAATGGTTCTTGTATCACTGCAGACACTTGCCTAGATTTTTAAAAACGTATGAAGAATATGGAAATGCACACACACAATAAATTATAATATGACACAACTCACAAATCTACCCAAGGAAAACTTACAAATAGCAGCTTGCAAATGTACAATTAATGATGTGATAACCCAGTAATAACAAAATTTATGAAGTTTGAGAAGTGGAAACAGTTTGTCAACTTTTCTGATGCCAAGTTCTGTAAACTTGGTGCCCTATTCTATCAAACATGCAAAACACTGCCTCGAATCAATCAGAATCATAAGAGGCTGAAAACAAACTTAGCTCAATGATATTCACAATGTCTCTGAAGCAGCATATCCAAAAGTTATACTACAAAATGTCATTTATGCTGCCACTAAATATGTTTGTTTTTTACTTCCACTACAAGAATATTTTTTTAAAAAATGAATTTCTTGAAATTAAAAAAGGAAAATGGTCTGAAAAAACAATTTAGAAAAATGCTTACAAACAGGTATGGAGAAGTAGAAAGTAGTATTTTTAGCATAACTACTTCTGAATCAATCATCAAAGACTAAAAGACAGAGGGATTAGAATCTTCATCCCACCTTATCATCATCCAAATTGTCCCCCTGGTCGTCAACAGTTGGCCGAGATGAGCGCTTTGCAATCATTCCAATTTTCTTTCGCTTCCTCCTCTTCCCCGGTTTCTTCTGTCCATTCTCCAGATTGCTGTGCCCGCCTGGAGGTCGGCCAATCTTCTTCTTCCTCTTTCCATAATAATAAGCTGGGAGCAGGGAGGATGCAAAAGCAAGTTATAATTCAATTCAAATTATCAATAGACCATCCAATGGAAATCATTACTATATCTAATTATGAATGTTTTAAAATAAAATAAATATTGCTCCATAGGCCATATTTCGTCATAAATAATTTCTTGGGCTTGTTCACTTTTCTCTAAAATGACATTCTTATGTGTATATAAAGAAAGTTTAACTGTACATAGTTTTTTGGGGGATTCCTCTCCCCTCAAAATGTGAACATTTTGAATCGTCCTTTTTAATATCCCTCAAAGATATTTTACGATCAATTAAAATGAATTGGAGGTGATTTCATAATAATTTTGAATAAAGTTTTCTGTACCAAAATGAAGCATATGTGGAGTTTTCAATAGTAAGAATATTTTATAAAAATATGAAGGGAGACGTGGATTTCAGGATTCATATTTTTTTTTTTTTGCTCACGGTTGGGTGGGATTCAGAGTCATGTTTGGCGAATACTACTCTACTACTACTAATAATACTAATAGCATCAACAACAACAGTAATATTATTGATAAAAACAATAATGATAATAGTAATGGTAATAACAGTAGTGATAATGCTGATAATATTTATGATGATGCTGATGAGACGATGATGGTAGTTATGTTGATTTAATAATAATAAGATTCATCTCTTACTGTACTTGGTCTTGGTGAGCTGGGAACAGTTTTCAGGACAGTCACCACTGATAAAATGCGGACTGATCAGATTGGGGCAGCATTCCAGTTTTATGCACACGTGGCGGCAAAAGTTCTCAAGCTGGTTGGCTGTGCGACAAATTTCTACTACAGCCCTGTAGCTTTTCCCTTTGTATCTAAATTTAAAAAAAAGAAAGAAAAAGGATAAAATAGAGTTGGAATTCATAATTTTGTAAAGAAAGAAAGTCAATTTTTCTTGACATAATATTTATATATAAAAATAAAAAATTATGATAAGACTTTCTGAGAGTTAGCAAATATGAATTTATCTGGTCTTCTCCACTTTCTACTGTTTTTTTTTTTTTAAAGTTTTGCACCTGTATATAAAAACAAACAAGGACGGTAGTAATAACAACTGTGTGTGTTTGTTCATTCACTTTCATCCATAATTTGAATGCAGTAGAGTCCAATTATCCCCCTTTCTCTAAGTCTGAAGGTTAGGCCTTATGCAGGGCAAAGACATTTGTCTAAATCACTAGTTAAACTTTATTTGTCAGTACATCCCAAAACAAAGATAAAATGAGGTTTGTATGATTAAATTACAAAGAACATGTAGCAATTTATCCTAGGAACTGTGATTTCCATGAATATGCACAACACCATTCAACTTTAATCAAATAAGTAACACTGTAACTGCAGCGAACATTTATCAACAGAAAAAAGTTCATTGTGAAATTAACCTTACGCAGACTGTCACACAGAATCACCCCTACTTACTTGGCCTTGAGCATCTGTTGCGTCATGCTGGGGTTGGGCCGCCCTTCCAGCTGAAGCTCACGGAGCACCCGGCAAGATTTGTAGGCAGTGTTGATGAGCATGCTGAGTACTTCCTTCATGACTAGAGTTACAGGCCCTGGGCCCACGCTGCGAGGCAGTCCCGCGATCCGGCCTTTGCTGAGATAAGGTCCGGAAAAGCACCGATGGTTGAAGTAAATCTGAGGACCTCCGAAGAGCTCTGAGAGACACACATTCATCGTTTAAGGAATTTTAAAAGCTGCACATGAGTAAGCTTTACGGGGAAACAAAATGAACAATCGTTGCATTTGTAGACTAAATCCCATTCTCATTATAATCATAAAAAAAAGAACAATGTCCCAGACCTTCCCTCACAATTTCATGACATACACTGCCCTTTATTGTACCAATCTCCTTATCTGTTTAATATCGTAACTCCTCCCGGTAAAAAAAAAAGTTAGTTCTTTTGGCTGAGTGCAAACCTGAATATCACTGACACTCAAAGAGAAATGAGTCATGGATACTTTATTAATGGAGAGTTTGTTTCATTACCTCAGGTCATGCAATTACTCAAGAAATGAACCTACCTCTTCCACTCTTGCTTTGAAGGTGAGAAAATTCTCCCATTTTTCGATCTTCCACAATTCTGAGAAAAGACACAATGTGTTTACTGTGCTGTGTTTATTAATTTTGGGGGAGGAAAAAATCATTAGGACGGCTACACATAGTTTTTACGACATTGATTTAGTGCCTTAATTGATTGAAGATCAAACGAAGTGACCAAGCTCAACACAAAAATGTCCACTTTCACCAAAACGTCACCTAAATAATACAGCAATATTAGCCAGTCAGTACAAACAACAAGAGTTTATTTGACACTTGGAATTGTTACAACCACAGATAAGCACAGCACTCACACTGAAACTACAGATGGTGATAATATTTATTTTCAAACTTGTAATATGCCACAGCATCAAAAAAAAAAAAAATCCAACTCGGAGATCACAAATCGCATACTCACTCTGGCTGTACTACAGCGACTCTCTTTCTCACTGGCATAGCCCCTCTCTGGGGAGGTGTCAGCTGGTAGCCATTGCTCACACACCAGCCAGTAGGGAACAGATTGTGCGAGTAGATACTCTCCACATGGCTCTCCATCAACTGACGGCTGCTGTCCAGGTGAATCCACATCAGGTGTGCCACAATTTTGGTGATGGTGGCAGCACAGATTTGGCTTGGCTGGTTCGGTTTTACAGCTTCCAACTTCATCCCACAGTCAAATTCATGTTCTGGAACATCCTGATGATATGAACATGTTATATATGTTACAACTATTACATGCCATGTTCAATGTTAGTAGAGCGAGGTAACTCAGAAATGAGAAGATTTGTCTATGAAAATGAAACGTGTATTTGATAATGACATCGTTCATAGCATTCAAATTTTAAAATGTGGTAAAAAAGGAAAAAGATGCAACATCAAGAGACCTTGGTAACTTACTCAAGCAGAAGAATATTCTCTTTAATGTAGCCTTGAACTTTCAAAAGGCACACAAAGATAATAGTATACAGTTTTGTATTAATATTTTTTTTAATTACTTCTGTCACAAAACCAACAGAAAAACAGTAAGCAAAAAGGAAACTTACAAGGTTGAACAAATCATCAGGAGCGGGAGACGCTTTGCAGTAGTCGAGATACTCAGACCATTTGAACTCAGTATCTTTCCAACCTGTTTAAAAAAAAAAAAAAGTTTTCCAATTCATTAACTTTTCTATGAAAATAGAAGCTGAAAAACAATGTACTTTAAAACTATGAGATACATGCAACCACTGTGCTACATGCAAAATAAGGGTACAATGCAACAATGAGACAAACCAAGCAGTGAAGATTATAATTAATTTGAGTCAATCTGAATCAAAAGTATATCATGATGGCTTTTCTGCATGTTCATGGATTTAGAATGAGAGCTAATAAAAACAGGATCAATGCAAATGAATACAAAGGCCATAAAACGCAGTGAACTTTACAGTTATGAAAAAAAAGAAGATATAAACAAGACCCGAAAACAGGGAAGGCCAAGGGAAACTTGGAGAAGATGTGTGGAGAGAGACAAGGAAGGAACAGGACAAGCATGGTCAGAACTGGCAAAGCTATCCCAGGACAGAATAAAGTGGGAAATCCCTTGTGTGTGGCCTATACCCTGATAAGGGTGAGGGGCAATGATGATGATGATACAGGAATAAAATGTAATGACATTACACCGATCATGAATTTAAAACACTATCATACCTGGTGGAGTCTCCAACTTTATTCCCTTGCTTGCCGCCCAATTCAAAGGAAATATCACAGGGCAACAGCTACTGCAGCATATTTGCAACCGTTTTCCTTCCACTTCCTGAAGATTGTCAATCTCTACAATAAAGTATTTAGAATCGACAACCTCAATCACTGTCGCAGGACAAATACCATTGCCATCCCCAGGCTTGACTGCTTCCAGCTTCATTCCCTTTTCAAAGTTGTGAGCTTTTATTTCTTTCTGATCCTGTCAAAACAAAAACAATAAAATGATGTCATCAATTAATAATTGCATTTATCGCTTCTTTAGTCAAACATCATCTGTAAAAGCACACTCAAAAAATGTTCAGATGCATCCTACAGTATCTCAAAACTAGAACATTACCTTCTCCAATGAGATTTAGAGGGAAAAAAAAGTTTAAATTATAGTTTACAAATTAAGAAACATGCAGTTTAGCACGCAATCTAACAAAAAAGTTACCGTATAAAAACAACAACCCCCAACCCCATTACTAAAAAAGAGTTGAGAAATTAAAATTTAGATTCTAAAAGACTTTGAATCTTTTTTACAATAAAATGCTTATAATTATAAACACAGCAGTTTTAATCTCATTTATTGTTATGAGAGAGAATCTGACATTTTGTAACCGGTCATACATTGAAACCATTCAAAGACACAACAATGATCTATTTCAAAACTGCTTCTTCTTGATTAATATCTTCATAATTAAAAAAAAAAGGTCTTACTATCAAGCAACATTTGCAACCAATAAATGGTGTCAAAACTGATAACATTAAATCTCATCACATAGTAGTACACACATTGAAAATATCAGCAGGCAGATTCTGGTTTGTGACATCGGTGAGAGCCGAATGCAACAACTGTTCTAGTTCATCCTCAGACTTTCCAGACTCCAGTTTAACAACTGAAAGGAAAGAAGAAATACAATCAGTCTTCCAAATCAAAGAGTAAATGGGCGCCTTCTTTTCCTGTTTCATCCTTTTATTGCCACACAATGTCAGGTTCTATTCAGCCTAACTGCTAGGTGCAAGTCTGAATAACTGCTGAGGAAATCAGTAAGTCGGAAATTTGCTATAATTTGTTCTTCTCCACTACATTACTCGCATCCCATTCCAAAATTTTGCAGTTTGAGAGACCAGCAAAATTAATTTCCTTGCAATTTTATGCTATTCCTTTTATTGTTTATCTCCATTTTCAAATATTCAAATTGGTTAGCATAAAAGCATGTTTTTCAATCTGTCTGAGTCTTAACATTTCTTGAAAAAGAGCTAGAAAATTAAATGCATTTGCTAGTGGAAATGATAAATGGGCTTTAAATTGACTGAGAATATTTAATAATGAGACTCCGGTGCAATCTCTTTTTAACAGAAAAAAGTGTGGAATATGCAGCACTTTTCATGACCACCCAAGGAAGAATAAGGCTAGGAAAAAAAATGACATGTGGTAATTTTTTTGTTCAGCTATACAAGCTTATTTTGATAAATCAAACCAACTGTAAAAGTAAGAAGAATTGTAGAGAGGAAAAATTGTTTTTCATAGCAAGAACTAACCTGATGGTGGCGCATACTCGTAACTCTCTGATCTACACCAGCCAATGGGATGCAACCTGTTGTCCAAGTAAAACAGCCAGAAGTCATGAGTAGCAACTTCTAAGCCTTCATAACGCAGAAGCAACCTGCCGCCAACATTCTCCATAATCCTCACTAGCCAGAGTCTGTCTGGGCTGAGCGAGTCCTGAATCTCCAGCCTCATGCCTTCCCGGATCTGGTCCACTGGAGTAGCCCCTGTCAACTAGAACAAAATTGATTTATTACATCCTCTATTCTACTGGCTCTATCTTACTCATGACACGACTCTTATAAATAGTTACACACTTAATCCCAGCTCTACCGTCGACGATATCAGACCTGCTAGTATCCAGGACTGGAAAACCGACGTAAAATAACCACTTCAGTCAGTCAGCCAGCTCTACCATGATCAAACAATTGGAATTGACTCCTTATAAAAAAAAAGAAACAAGAATACTCTAAATTCTAAGAGAAAAAATTATGTTCAGGCTATTATACCTTATCCAGCAAGTAAGATGGAGCTGTCACAGCACCCTTCAGAGTTTTCGTCAGGAATTTATTCCAGTCTGGGTATTTTTCTTGTACACCTGGTTGACGGACAAATAGGTAATAAATCTATAGAATGAAGTCTGGTAGGTGAAGTATACATAAAATGCAATCATTAAAAAAAAAAGAAGTTCTCAACAGATATAAGCTACAGAGAAACTGTGAACAATCCACCAAGTTACTTCTTGAACTTATGAATCACTGAAGAAATTTGACTCACTTCAAAACAGTTATAGAACTTAAACTATTTTTGTTGTCATAGGTCATTGAAAAATGATGAATGTCAAATTATTTCTAGATATACCGATAAAAGGAAGCATGCAAAAAAAAAAAAAAAAAAAAACAATGAAAAAAAAAACTTGAAATCCAAAGTTACCATGCAAAAGTAAACACCGATTTCGACTCTCACTATCAAAATATGCTCATAAAAATATGCTCAAAGTAAATAGCTTCTACACCATTATTTTTATCACAAAATCTTTTAGAATGATGATGTAAAAACATACTGTCTGGAGGCTGAAGTGTTTTGCCATTTTCCTCACACCATCCAATGGGATGAATGTCAGATGTCATTGGGTCACTCCAGAAATCAGCTGAACTGTTGTCATGGTAACCCTCATAACGAAGCCGTAACAAAGGCCCACATGTCATAACAACAGTAGCCACCCAATAAGTATTGGAGCAACTTTTATTGGGTGCTTCCAGTTTCATTCCTTTTGAAAAACCAGACTGCAGACTTGTTTCCACCTATGAGCACAAAATGTAACCAATGAAGAAAAAAAAAAAAGAAAAACAAATATCTGAGTAAGCTTTTTTCCCCTTACCAAAGAAAACGGGCTTGAATGGTTAATACTGATCATATAATCTACTTAGAAGCATGACATAAAAAAACAAACAAACATTATCAAGCGTTTGAAAAGGAGAAAGACATTTTTTCTCCAGATTGAAATTATTTTAAAGATCACTTGTTATCAAGAAAAGCCTTTTCCTTTTTTAAAGCAAGAAAGATAATACATCAAATTATGTCCATAAATCCTCTACACGACACACGGCTGTGCAAGGTAACGCTCAGAGCCCTACTTTAGTCTGCTGACCACAAAGCAATAAATACCCAACACAGGGCTGTACAAGGTAACGCTCAGAGCCCTACTTTAGTCTGCTGACCATCAAGCAATAAATACCCAACACACGGCTGTGCAAGGTA
>JBDFRD010333357.1:0-10252 GCA_039654405.1 Bullina lineata | reverse complement strand
TGGCCTGGAAAGGGATCATTAAAACAAACCCATACACCGAAAGGTAGAGTTGGGGACAGATAAAGTAAGTAAATAATGAATATTTTCAGATTTTTTTTTTATGTTACAGCAAATCTGCGTCTTAGGAATATTACACGCCTTGAGGGTGCCTAGCACATTTCTGTCATTTTCTGAAAAGAAATAAATGAAAACCACAGCACCCTTTCAAACACACCTTACACGCACTTCAAGCAGAACAAGTATTTTGGTATCCAAGTCAAAAGATAAAAATCGTATAATTTTTTCCATCTTCAAATATCACAGAAGAATACAAAACGCGACAAAAATCAAACAATAAATGTTTCACAGATAGAAGTAATTCACCTTCATGCTAGTGTTCTTTCGCATGCGGAGTCCTCCAATCCACAGATCGTTGAGAAGCACCTGGCAGCAGGTGTGGCCCACAAACTGACGGTGGTTAGCATTGACTGCAAGGCCCAGGCAGGTCTGCTCACTGAAGTTCTTCAGCTCGTATGTCAACAGCTGCTGCGTGTAATCATCGTCTATCTTGTAGCAGTGTTCCAGTAGTTCCAAACTCAGCTTCAGGAACTCACTGGATACAGAAAGTGAAACAGTTTTATCCAACACTGATACAGCCCACAAGTTACAAACTGATTTATGCTTTCATGGACTGTAATATTACTGTACCAGACATAAGTAGTCAAAGGCAAGAAGAATTGTGAAACTGACAGAACTTTAGTTTTGTGTGTGAATACATGTTCGCACACACTTACGAACACACCGACACACAAAAGAAAGTTTACAGGTTATCAAAATATGTTATTCAGAAATATTCTTGGATTACGACAGACTGCTAGGAGATGAAGTAAAAATCATCTGTTCCGCTTCACACTACCAACATCGGAATAAGGTCTGGCTCTATGGGCCTCACTGGCCTTGAAGGAACTTTACTACTTTTTAATATGCTTAGATTACAAAAGACATATCTAGGTTAACCACTAATTCGACACTGAAATTAAACATATTCCATCCATCTATTTGATCAAAGAGGTTATTTCACAATTGCATGTATAACTCTCGCCTTGAGATGTTGAACAATTTTGTTGCGATTGTCCTCTCAAGTCAAACTCAAGGCATCATCTTTTGTATGGTTGAGCACATCACACCATGAGCCCAAACTCCTCTCTTCTTGCAAAGAGTAGAGCACTATTACTTACTTTAAGTGGTGCGGTGGCTGAACAGTTAGAGTTTTGGACTCCCAAAACAAGGGTCCAGGGTTCGAATCCGGGAGATGACCATGTTGTGTCCTTGGAAAAGAGACTTTACAACATTGTTCCTGTTCCAACCCAGGTGTGAATTGGGTACCGGCAGATTCTGCTGGGGAAGTAAACCTATGACAGACTAGCATCCTGCCTAGGATATTGTTAATTCATCTTCTCCTTCACAATACCGAAACCGGGATAAGGAACTTTACTTACTTTGCATATGATCTGAACTCTTCTGAAAGTTCAATCTCCAAATCATCTTGGTCTGCCTCCAGGGCCATTGAGCGATACAATTTTCCAGCCAAAAGTGCCTGCACATATGAGATCAATAAGATTAATACTTACTTTAAGTAAACCACACAATTAATCAGACATAGGTCATTTTCATATGGTGAGCAGAATTTTTCTCATAAAGTGAGTCAAACTGACAAACGTTTGTGTCCAACTTCTGACAATATGTGTTTCAACTTTAACAACTTGTAAAGACAAGTCTTGGTGGTACGTCAGCTGAATGATCACAGTGTATGACTCCTGATCTACGGATCATGGGCTCGAATCCAACAGCGACTATGTTATGCCCTTGAGGAAAGACACTTTACATCATTTTTCCTCTCCTTACCAACATGCGAATTGGGTTCCAGGATATTCTGCTGGGGAAGTATCCTGTCTAGGAGATGATGTAAAACTCATTTGTTCTGCTTCACACTACCAAAGCCGGGATAAGCTCTGGCCCTATGAGCCTTGAAGGAACTTACCTTGAAGACAAATCTTATCGCGGATTATTTTGAGAAGTGAAAAACTGCAATAAAATTGTTTCGCTCAAGGATTAATTATTGTAATTGATTTTTTACTGAAAACATACTGTTGTGACACAATACTCAAAAAACTTTACGTTTCTTCATCATATCTAAATGGACACAATTGCAGGTTTGTGGTTTAAAAAAAAATTCACGATAACACGGATTGTTTCTGATATTATGTTGTAAAATGTTGATCAGAATGAAAGTACAGAAAAGACCTCAAGCTTCACTTTCAACTGCGTCTTTACCTTAGCCAGAGCCTCTTCCCCGTGTTGCCACATAAAAAGAGCCATCTTCTGGCGTTTCATGAGCACAGCCCAAATCATGAGGTCATGGAAGGGGTAAGGGAAAAGTTCTTCTGCCGCCTTAGTATTCATCAGGTGTGGAATCGAAGTCACAATGTTCCCCACCGCAACACCCTGATCCAAATAAGAAGCATGTATGAAATCAACAGTGCCAGAATCAGTAACAAAAGCTATTTCTCATCCAAGTGTGAAAACAAGTAGCGTACTAGTCTACTTGCTCTTTAAAAGAGATTATTAATCTAAAAAACAGAGATTGATTTTCCAAAGGTTAGCATTGTTATAGAAATTGACACGAATTTACAGCTGTGAAGAAACCTTGTTAGCAAATGTTCAGAGTGCAATATGTGTGCACAAGGATTTATTAATCTTATTTTTATAAAATTCAGATTACAGCTCATGCAAAGTTGTCCGTTTTCAGAGATTACGTAATATTTCAGAGGCTTTAGATAAACCCATAATAATTCACATCAAGAGCAGTGTGACATTTTCTGTTTTTTTTATTGATTTATTTTCGTAAGCCCTTTCATTCTGCTCTTGTGCATTACGTCTCAAACAAACCAGCTTAAAATTTCTAGCAATCTCCTACTATTACCAGATAATTAAACAAGTTGCAAATACTGTTTTCCATTCAGAAAGTATTCGATTTAAAACAAGAATATGCATTGTATTTTTCCAAATTTCACTCTGTACTGGGTATACGGCAGGTACCATGCACTGACAAAATTTTTTAAATATTTCTGTCACATTAATGGAATCAATAAATGATTTTAAATGCTTTTGCTATCACCAACATTATCAAAGATCACTCTTACAGGATATAATTAAACCGAAAAAGAAGACAAAGAAGGGAACAAATCAAGACGACATTCTGCACACAAGTTTAAAAAAAAAACAAAAAAAAAAACATAAAAAATAAAAATTATTACAAGAAGCAGGAAAACACAGAAAACGGCAAATAAAGACTTTCTCAAGGTGCAAAGATCTCACCTACACACGTGCAGATTTAAATGAACCAACGATCGCAAAATATAAGCGGAGACAGGAGTGAAATGTGCAAGTGACTACAGGTGTTGGAGTACAACACTACAGCAAGACAAATGACTACAGGTGTTGTATTACAAAACTACAGCAAGAACAGAAAATCAAAATTAACAAGGAAATGATTCATTGTTACAAGAACAGAAAATCAAAGTTAAAAAGGAAATGTTTATTGTTACAAGAACAGAAAATCAAAGTTAAAAAGGAAATGTTTCATTGCTAGAAGAACAGAAAATCTAAATTAACAACGACATTTTTCATTGTTACAAGAACACAAAATCAAAGTTAAAAAGGAAATGTTTCACTGTTACAAGAACAGAAAATCAAAGTTAAAAAGGAAATGTTTCATTGTTACAGAAACAGAAAATCAAAGTTAAAAAGGAAATGTTTCACTGTTACCTTTAAATCAGGTACTGACTTCTGTTTGATACATGGGGAGGAAAGTAGGGATTGTTGAATGACAGAGGACCACTTTACTAGCTGTCTAAACTGAGGGGCTGATTCTTTTCAAAGATGAGCATCACAAAGGCAGGTATTATTAAGAAAGCTATAACCTGACAATGTCCCTCTCATGTGCAAAAGATGTTGAGTTGCTGAACATCCATTTGAACTTATTGCATTGAAAAGGGTAAACTATCCGGTCGTGTTTAACTACACAGACATTTAGATTTTGCATGAAGATGTAGGCACAAGATAAAGTCATGTCAACAAAAATACAAAATGTGCGAAGTACAAGACTTAAGTTTTTCTTTCTTCGCTCTATATTTGCTCTACATGTGAGCCAACAGACTACTCTAGTACATCCAACAAGCTTGTTAGTGTGAGACCGCTATATTGGGGCTCACATGGAAAACAAATCTTCACGGTCACAGCTGTTAAAGTGATTATTACTAACTTGTTCGTGGACACATATCGCAAAGCTACAAGACAAGTAAGCTACCATTAATGGACAATAACAAAGGAACAATACAAATTGTAAACATTGTTAATGAAACTGAAGACATAATTTTGTGCTAACAAAGTGCATCCTGGACATCAGATAAAAAAATACGCAGACATCTAATGAGATACTTTTTTCATTGAGATGTACGGTCCATGCTGTATTGCTACTTCATAAAAGCCACCGGCATGCAGTGCTCTCTAAGGAGACGAAAGTAGGATAATTAACAAGATAACTCAAAAATGTTTGAAAACACAGCAAAGTACACCCTCCTCATTTTTCTTCTTTTCAGCATTACCTTAGCCGAAGTCTGAAAGAGTAATGTAGGCTTTAAATTAGTACGGCGAGTTCCTTTTTAGTAAAATAAAAGCATTATATTCTTGAGGAAGTTAAATTTATAATAAAAGTTAAATCAACATAATCATCTTTCTCATATCAATTCATGAATATTAGAAGTTCGAATAAAAACAGTGATGTTTCACAGCTTCTCAACACAAAGAGATCATATATAATTTATTATGCATAATTTTATTTTCTGCCTTCTTATTCAACCTGTAAAACATAATCATCTTTTTTACACCTTGAAATCCATCACTACCAAAGCCTTGAAAATTATATTATGTCTTATTTGTGTTTTGTTCAGCTTTGCATCCATTTTACAAGGTTGGGGGAAAGAAGTCGGGTATGTTGATCGAAGTGATCCAGTGATCTCAGTTCAATAATGCTTTCCAGTAATCAATACCACGATGATTTAAAATATTGGCTGCAACAACAAAGAAATTATTTTTGCTCAATAATTTTGGAAGTCACTTTCATTTCTTTTCCTTTTAATGTATAATACAAAAACAAGATCCTATTTGTGACGGAAATGAGCAATCCATTGTCTTGTATTTGACAAAGATGAGCACGTCACTTTTCAGCTATGCTTTGAAAACAGTTAATATAGTCAAAAACGCATGAACTTTAAATTTGAATATTATATATATTGTCCTCATTGTGCTGTGTCAACAGAGAAAGCCCATAATCCCTTTCTGAAACAAGCTTTGCAATCCTTCCCTAACTCCAACCCATACTACGCATTTCCTTCTCCACACCCTTTGGCAAGTCTCCATCGATCAGTCTTTTTTTCTGTACCCAGCAGGCGTCCATCTGAGGGCTGTTCTGGCAATGGAGTCTGTATTCATTCAATTGATATGACCTCTCCATCGACGATGGATGATGATATCGGTTGTCACTTATCAAATTTGAAATTATAAATAAAAACTTGTATTCGTCAGCTCAAAAAACGGATTTTAGGCAGATATCTTTTGATTTTCTTTTCAAATGAAGCGGGATTTTAGAAGAGTAAGAAAAAATTAAGTTTAATGACACAGATAGCTATTTTAGGCAGAGGCAACTGTAAAGAGAGAATGGCTAATGTAAAAAAGTGCACAGACTAGTGTGTTAATGCCAATGATCTACTGCAATGTTTTTTATTATTATTATTTAACGAACATTACATACAAAATTTGACAGGATCCACATCCTATATGACCTGTTGGGAGTTAAGGAGAGGTCAGAGTAAAATCTTAATAAAAATTAAATCTAAAGAAAAAAACCAAACTTGTGCACTGTTATAAACAGTTGTTCTGGATAGTTAACCAAAATAATTTTTGCCACAATTACCAGGAGGACCTTTAACACCACACACACAAAAAATGTGAAATGTTTTCTACAGCCATACCTCTACTGTGAACAGGAAATGAAATAACTCTTACGTTTTGTTTCAGAGCTTGATACTTTTGGCGGAATCGTTTTCGGCAGTAGTAAGCCCTGAAGCCTCCTCCCATCAGATGTTGTAGCACCAGCCCAACGTCTGGTAGTGTGTAGCGATAGTTGGACGGAACATGCTGCCAACACATAAGTCACTTAGATTTCCTGCTTTTTGCAGTACACAATAAATTTCCCCTAACTAAAGTATTTATATGTAATGCACTTATGACCAATTTCCCATCACCAATTTTTTTTTGTTGGTCTTTTACCTTCAACTTCTCTTTTTCATTGTTGCTAAAGTATGATTAAGATAAAGAATATGATTCAAATTAAATTCATGTCAATACTTAATTTATTTTCTTACTTAGCAAGCTTCATTTTGCAAACAAATTAAAAGTGCTCTTTATACTCCCTCTTTACGTTACTTACTTTGTTGCAATTAAATGAAATAAGCTTTCTTGGGGAATCACAACAAATAACGAAAGTTAGTGAACAATAATTAGAAGACTAGTTTACCTTTTTAACATCTCTGACTAGATATCTGAGTGTGTTTGAAGGACCCTGTCTCTGAAATAAGTAAGTATAGTAGTCAATGACACAAGGCAAGCTCTCTGCAGCATTTGCAAACACTCTGACATATCATTTCTATATTCACTGCTCACAAAAGGGCATGTCATAGGAGGTTGGATCTTGTACGACTCATATATACATTTCACATGAAAACTAATTGTATAGAATATTGAAAAGCTAGGAAAATGAAGATGGAGATGGATTGGATAGGGCATACTTTACAGAAATCACCAAGTAGCATCACCAGACAGGCACTGTAGTGGACCCCCTAGGGAACCAAAAACGGGGAAGGCCATGGGAAATATGGAGAAGAGACAGAAGGAACAGAACAAACATGGTCGGAACTGGCAAAGTTATCCCGGGACAGAATGAAGTCGAAATCCCTTGTATGTTGCCTATACCTGATAAGAGTGAGGGGCCATGACAGAATATTGAATCACAGAGTCTGTATCTCATATGGCATCACATAGGCTGCATACAACAATAAGCTAGGCTTTCATAATTCCGAGCTTAATTTCCAACTATTTCGGGAAGTTTTAATGTTAGATCTTCAATGACCAAAAAAACCTCATCTCAGCAAAGGAGAAACTGGCTCCCTCATCAGGAGACTGGGAGGTTAAGAAACTGACGATTGTATGAAACTTGATAGCACCAGGACCTAAAATATCACCTCCAATTTCTCATTTCTGCAATGGATGCTAATGTAAGACCAGAGAGCTCTCTCTGTAATTTTCAAGAGACAAGAGTAGGATAATTGTATACAGACTTATATTTGTACTCGATAAGCCCTATAGAGGAATCCAAAGGGAATAAAGAAGGATGGATGACCCAAAAAGAACTCGAAGCGTTCAATAGAAGAAGTAATGAAGGCATTGGGAAAGACCTGGGGTGAAGTAAAGAAAGCGGCTCAAAATAGAGAATGGTGGACAGGTTTGAGACCCTATGCTCCACTAGGAGCCAGAAGGCATAACTAACTATATTTGCACTGTTACAATGAACATAATAAGCTCAATGTTATCTGCATGACTTTCAATGAAATTAGAAAAAAAAATGTACCCTAAGCTTCCACAGTTCTAGGAGTTCCTGTCTAGGAGATGAATTCATCTGTTCCGCTTCACGTTACCGAAACCGGGATAAGCTCCAGCTCTATGGGCCTCATGGCCTTGAAGGAACTTTACTTTTTACTTTACTTCCACAGTTCTACATTATATATGGTATTTACAGTAAGCTAAAAAAGCTCACAGTGTTGTAGAGGTCCTCCAGACGCGGTATAGTGAGGAAGGTGTGCATGCTGACCCCATTCTCCAGCAGCAGCTTGACAAAGTCCACTCTGTCATTGATGAGTGCATCCATCATAGCCACCTCTAGAGCCCCTTCCTGGTGGGAGACAAGTTTATCAACATTACTCTTTACTTCATTCTTGTTCAGTAGCTACATCAACATTACTCTTTACTTCATTCTTGTTCAGTAGCCACATCAACATTACTCTTTACTTCATTCATGTTCAGTCGCTACATCAACATTACTCTTTACTTCATTCATGTTCAGTAGCTACATCAATGTTACTCTTTACTTCATTCATGTTCAGTAGCCACATCAATGTTACTCTTTACTTCATTCATGTTCAGCAGCCATATCAACATTACTCTTTACTTCATTCATGTTCAGTAGCCATATCAACATTACTCTTTACTTCATTCATGTTCAGTAGCCACATCTACATTACTCTTTACTTCATTAATGTTCAGTAGCCACATCAATATTACTCTTTACTTCATTCATGTTCAGAAGCCACCTCTACTTTCTGGGAGAAGACACGTTTATTAACATTACTCTTTACTTCACTTACATTCACTTGGGTTGGAACTTATATGCTCTGATGTAATCTCCGAACAACCAAAGAGCTTTTGCTTGCTCACATTTTTCTTTTGATAAATATCTCACTAACTAAAATCCCTTAAATTTAATCACTGTTCTGAGAACTTGCCAGGAATTTGTTTAACCTCGTAACTGTTTGATTTGCCTTACCGCAATGTTTTGATTTTATAATAAAGTATAATAAATACTTGATTTTTTTCCCCCCTTGTTTATGGTGTACCTGAAGGGTAAATAAATCTCCACGCAGTCATACATAAGCTGCCTGATATTTGAGTTTCATTGTCCATGGTTAAAGCAGACAGTGGAAAACAGATAACAGTTTTTTTCCCCCAAGAAAACTTTTTTTTTATTCAAAAACTGCTTTAATTTAAATGAAAACAAACCAAGGTAGAAAAGTAACAGGACATCAGTAGGAATTATTTACTATTTTTTTAGCAGTTTAATTACTTTAAGTAAAACGTTTCACAAGTACACAGGAGTTTTTAAAATCATTCCCATTTCCCATAACAAACTGCTTTGCACTTTGGTTTTGTTGTTTAAAATCAAAAGAATAACAAGGTAAGAACAGTAATTCTGTAGATTCACATCACAAGTCATCTTCGTCACATGAAATAAGCTCAGAATTACAATGATTAACAACAATACAATTTGTCCACATGATTTCTACTATTCACAATAAAATACCCCGTTTGGTTATGACTATACAGAATATTTGGGATTATAGAATGAGAGCAACTAAACAAAGATTACAAGCCTCTATATAACAAAATTAAATAAAACATACTCTTTGGTATTCATGATTTGAGCTTAAAGCCATGTTTCATCATCATCATCATCAGCCTTTATCACCCGGGTGTGGGTACAGGCCACCAAGAAGAGCCTTCCATCTGTCCATGTCCTGGGCGATTGTCTCCACCTCTGTCCAGATGTGCCCCATCGTTCTTAAGTCTGTGTCAAGATCTCTCCGCCAAGTGGATTTTGGTCTTCGTCTTTTCCTTTTCCCTTGGGGATTCCATCTCAAGCTCTGTCTTGTCACATTTGCATGGGCTTCCTCAAGGTGTGGCCTATATCCACCTCCATCTTCTTTTCTTGATTTCTTGTTCTATCTGTTGTTGTTTGGTTCTCCATAAATCCATTTATGGATTTAAAGCTATGTTTACCTGAACATATTTCTTAACCTTTCCACATCGCACCGCTCACAGTCCCAGACTATTGAGTATGCAACATGCCGCACGATAGTCGTGGGGTGTGATGTGAAAGGGTTAATGTCATATCCCGTTACAATTGCTTGAATGAACCCTTGAAATTCATGGAAGGCAAATGAGAAAAGAATTCAAGAATCTACTAACCGGCCACTCTTGTCCATAGACAAAGATATGACTACGTGCAATGTCCACTCTGTCCCAGGTCAGTGCAAGGTTGAGCTGGTCGGTGGCATTGGCTGTAGTTCCTGTCAAATCATTCAATAATCACAAATAAAACTGTATGTTCACATCATGTGCTTCCTTTTTAGTTTAAAGTAGATCTGTGCTGAAATTTGTTTACTTTAAAAGTAAAGGTTGAATCTTGAATGCAGCCAGTCTAAATCCTCATCACAGTTAAACATGTGTAAGCCAAATGAAACGTTCGATATTTCTACCTGCAAAGACAAAGACATATTTTTTCCCTATCTTATCCTAACCATCCCGTAGTCTTGTGGACCGT
>JBDFRD010333247.1:0-10254 GCA_039654405.1 Bullina lineata | reverse complement strand
CACTCATTCTCACAAACCCATCACTCACTCATTCTCACAAACCCATCACTCACTCATTCTCACAAACCCATCACTCATTCATTCTCACAAGCTCTTAAACCCATCACTCACTCATTCTCACAAACTCGGTGTTTTCATGCATGACGACACCACGGCTGCAACTCGGACAGCCGTGAGCAAGAACAAGTTATCACAATCAATTTGTAATAGGAACCTCCAGCATAAGTTAGGATCTCTTCTCACTTCACCGCCATCGGTCCAGGGAAAACATGGCGACTCTCTTTGCTCTCACGTCCTTTCCTAATTTCCTGCGCAGAGTTTTAGAGAGACGAAGATCAGAACTCGAAAAAAACAAAAAAAAACAAACAGGTGAGACGGTTCCAGGTGTAGAACCTGCTGTTCACAGGCGACACGGCTCGTCTTTCGCTCACTACACGCCCATGGCTCGGCAGCACGGTTGCTGAACACGACCATAAATACCACTATCGCCTTCAAATTATAAAATTATATCCGTGCATGTTTTCCCACTGTCTCAAGGTCTGACTATTACTCTCCTCCCACTGAAGCAACGAGCATGATTCTTCTCCTACTTCACAAGTCTCTCTTGCTGGCGCCGAATTCAACTTCTACTTCTACACCCGACCTCTCCTTCTTGAAAGATCAACGTCTCCCTATTCTGTTTCCTTCTTTCTTCGACGTGTTCAGCGAGAAATAGAATTCCTAGTAAATGCATGTTTGTTGACCCTACACACTCAGAGATGGACAGTTGTGTGACACGTTCCAACCACCTCTAGGCCGTCCCACCTTCCACGTCCAGGGATAAAGTCTGTAATACTGACCCCCCACACAACACACACCGGGCGGACACTTGCGTTGTCCAATACAACAAGGTCAAGGTCACTGTATGGATTAAATTAATGCCTGCATTTCTGGAGACATCCGACTTGAATATTCCATGAATAAATCTTTGATAAAAATCACAAGGTCAATGTTTTGCCGTGCAGTGTGTCATTACAAGTCCTCCACTCCACTGATCAAACTGCGTAATGAAAGTAGGCCGAGTGGGAGGACACAGTCACTGGCACGAAGCCATTTTTGTCCCAGTGAAAAGCACAAGGGTATTAGGCCTATAAGAGGCCACACAAGCTCCCCCAGCCTCTAGCCCAAGAAACAACAAGGTAGAAACTGAGCATTTGATGAAGTTCTCACAACGACCAATCATAAACCACTTGCAAGTAATCCAACACAAACAAAGCACCTTTCACATCTCTTCATTCATCCCTCCCTGCAAAGTTTGCCTCCTTCCCGTCTTTGGTGATCCTCACATGTATCCCATCTACTCCACCTGCCGCGTTGTACGTTGACCCCTGACAGTACCGACACAGCAGAACAACTTCTCTGCCACTGGCCTTTGCTCACAGTCTCCAAGACTTCCAGACTTTATGAGTTATTCTCACTCCCTGCTAGCGCCATACTCTTACATAAGTTCTGGGACTTGACAAAATCAATGGTCGCGTACGGTAGGGACGACTCTTTCTCATCCGCATCGGAAGAGTTGCGGCTCTTGGTGCGTGGTGACCGCCCGTCTCCTCCGTCCAGCTGATTCTCCGGCTGGCTGAGATCCAGCTTCACATAATTCAACGGCTTCGGAGCAGGATCCGCTGAAGATCCGCTACTGTCGCCGCTACTGCCACCGCTGTTATTCCGACTGCCAGACCCTCTACCCCCAGCGCCGCTGGTCTGACATGCCAACGGCACCAGGCCAGACGTGACTGTCATCTGTGTGTAGGAGCCCAGATCAGACAGGCTGTGCCGACTACGAGGCCCACTGCCAGACAATCCTAGACTGGGCCGCTGGGTGGAGGGGGCGTCGCCGGCCGACCTACTTCCAGGGTCGACAACGATGGCGGAGTCCAGGTTGTGCATGCAGGGCGTGCTACCTGGCCGGCTGAGTCCCGGGCCTGGGCGGTTGATCATCCCCGTCATGTCGACCAGACTGTGTCGGATCTTCGACTCCACCGGCACCATCTTGGCCTCCAGATCCTGCGAGCACGAGGAAGAGACGCTGTCGCCGCAGAAAAACTCCACCTCTGATTTGGGCGGCGATAACGGGCTTTTCTCGGAGCCCGCCCCCGGAGATTTCTCGCCACTAGGCGCCCGACGCTTGCCCTTCCCACCCGAGGACGACAGTGACGAGTTGGAGTCAGACTTGCCTCCCTTCTTCAACGACTTTTCCGAGTCGGAGGAAAACTTCCTCGATTTCTGGGACGACGTGGAGGAACCGCTCAGGTGCTTGCAGCGCATGTGACCCTCAAAGTTCGTCTGAGGCGTCGGTGAGGCTGCTGGGGGCGTGTGTGGCGACAGCATGGCTTGAGGCGACATGTGGGCGGGATCTAGCTTACCCGCCCCTGGACTGCTGGAGCCTGCGGGCGACGACTGCTGCCGGAGGAAAGCCCTAGACTGCGGACTTTTTTCCGCCTTTTCCAAATTTTTCCCCTTCAACATCTGGGGGCTACTCTTTTGATGAGCCAGCTCTTTCTCTCCCTTTGCTTGCCGTGATGGGAGGCTCTTCCACTCTTGCTTCTCCTCCTCACCTGTGCGACCCGGGCTCGTGACGCCCACCTCCACAGACAGAGGCTGAAGCTGTTTGGCCGGCTGACCTTGACCCAATCCAGCGGGGCTGCTTGGAGGTTTCTCTGACGCTGGGGAAAAGCTCATATACTGACTGTCGTCCTTGGTGGGTGGAATCACGACTTCTAGAGGTTTGCTAGGGCTAGCGGAGGGTGAGGGAGGAGGACCACGAGAATTCTTGGCTGAAGAGGAGGGGGCTGAGGATGATGACGAGGGGCCCAGAGAAGGAGCAGGGTGGGTTTGAGCACTGACGGGCGACGGCAACTTCTGAGCATCCTTCGACTGTGAGCAAGGCTGGGATTCTTTCTGAGAGGGCGCTGTCGACATCGACGTCGTCGCTGCTGATGGCATGTCACTCCTTTGTGAAGACGATGAGGATGGTGATAATGACGATGATGACACACATGACAACGGTGGCGGGTTATTCCCCAGGACGGGAGACTCAAAGCTCCCACTCTGCGGCACACGTGGACTCACGTTGCCAGATTTTCTCGACTCGGACCGAGACATCTTCGCGGCCGAATCCAAGGAGGACCCGTGTGAGCGTAAACTGGACTGTTTAGCTTTGCTCTTGCCCCCAGGCGTCCCTGACCCCTGAATGTAGGACACGGCCGAACCAGGGGAGACCACCTTGGGGACAGACGCCGTTGGTTTGCCAGGTTGGAATCCCACGTACTCCGGGATGTCTTTAGCAGAAACTTGCCTGGCTTCAGAACCTGCGTGGCTGGCGGGCGGTGCGTGGTGACCTGCGTGGTGGAGGGGGTGACTTCCTGAGGAGGGGGAGGGAAGCAATCGGGACTGGGCCTGGTGAGGATCTGTGTGGTAGTGACCTCCCCTTGACGACATGGACAGCGACGGGCTAGGGGAATACATGGTGTACGTGGAATCATCCGCCTGGATCTGTGAGGTCTGTGTCGGGGGGTGGTACGACCTGTTGGCAGCTAGAGCCGAGGGACTCGGGGAGAACATGGTATAGGAGTCGTCGACAGGAGCCGGAGCCTTGGAGCCGCTAGGACTAGGAGCAAAAGGAGTGTAGGCGGAGTCTCGGTCCGAGTGGTCCAAACTGGCAGGGTGGCGGCACGTGTTGGAGGCCGGGGAGAACAGGGTGTAGGTGGAATCGTCATTGGTGCCGTGAAGATTCACAGACTGAGGAGGGACGGCGCCGCCACCAAGCCGACTGGACATGGAGCTGAGGTTGCCTCCGCTCTGAGACTGAGCCAAGCCGGAGCGAGCCGTGGGAGGGAATGAGCCCACCGGATGTGGGGGTGGGTAGGAGCCCACCGGGTGACCGTCCCCACCGGCAGACATCTTGGTGACCGTCGGGGAGAATTCGATGTACTCGTCCGTGGGGTCTTCCAGAGCTCCTCGTGTCGGCGCCATCTTGCGGACAGGCATCAGGCTAGAGGCAGGCATCTGGTGATGGGACAGCTTGGAGACCGGTCGACTGCAGGTGGATCCACTCTTCTTTCTGAAGTCCCTCCCCAGACTCCCGTACTTCTCCATGGAGGACTGCCGCGACGCCTTGCGCAGCGAGTCGCTGCTTCCTCCTTTGCGGGTCAAGGCCGATACGGAGGGGGAGGGCCCGTGCTGGGAGGAGGAGGAGGATGAGGAGGAGAAGGATTTTCTGGAGGCACTTGGCTGAGACTTGCCTTTCTTGTCCTTGGAGCCGAGCGAGCCCGTCCTGGGCTTGTTGCTGGACACAGTGCCGGGCTGGGCGGGGTCATAGGTCATGTAGGAGTCCACATTCTCCATAGAGGCTGACCTGCCCGATCCGTCTTGACCTTGACCCCTCTCCAGATCCACGTTCATGTACATGGAATCCGACTGACGACTCGACTGGAAAGACGAAGACGACGAGACGGAGCACAAGGATTTGCTGTCGCTACTCCTAGGCCTCCCCCCGCCACCGCCGGTAAAGTCCATGTTGATGTAGGCGTCCCCTCCTCCTCCCGCGCTGCCGTGAACGCTGCCAACCGGCCCCATCTCCGTGTAGTCGCTCGCCTGCTGGAGGCGCTCGGAACTGCTGGATTTACTATCTGGCCGCCACCCGCTACCGCTAGAGTCCGTGCGTACTCGGTGAGGCGAGGACTTGTGACCGGTGGGCTGCATGCTCATGTACCCGTCGGCGTCCGACATAACACCTTTACCCTGCTGCGGAGAAGGCGTGCCGCGGGAATCCGCGGACTCTCCCGGGAAGAACCGACCGTCCTGGGACATTCTCCGCAGGCTCTCGTTGGACACCCTCAGCGAATCGAAGGAACCCGTGATGGAGGAGTCCCGAGACGGCCACTGCATGGCATCCTGGGATAGCCTGGCCTGCTCCATGCTCATCTTGTTGAACTTGGTGAACGGCCGAGTGCCCTGACCATGACTGGACGACCGAGGCCGGCAGTTGGGCTGCAGCTTGCCGAAGCTGGAGGTGCGTGGGCGGTAGTTGAAGCTGTCGCTGGCCGTTCTCGGCCTCATGGGCATGTACTCCAGGAAGGAATCGGAGTCGTCGGACTTGACGGACATGCTCAGTGGGCTGGAGCTCATGGTAGGGGATTCCGTGGAGTGCTCCCGCTGTTCTCGTTCTCTCCTGCCTGATGGACGAACAAGAAGAAGCCAAGTTGAATTTGCCATCTTCAACAAAATTCCACTATGACTGATAAATGTAACAATAAGCATGATACAGAAATTTCACGAAAAAAAAAAAAAAAAAAAAGAAGACAAGTCAGCACTCTTAATCACCTAGTTCAATTCAAGATAGACAAAGGACGCAGTAAAAAAAAGGTAAAGTTCCTTCAAGGCCAATGAGGCCCATAGAGCCGGAGCTTATCTTGATTTCGGTAGCGTGAAGCAGAACAGATGATTTTTACACTATCTACTAGACAGGACGCTAGTCTGTCGTAGGTTTACTTCCCCAGCAGAATATGCTGGTACCCAATTCGCACCTGGGTGGGAAGAGGAAAAATGGTGTTAATTGTCTTTCCCAAGGACACAACATGGTTATCTCCCAGATTTGAACCCTGGACCCTTGGACTAGGAATCCAATGCTCTAATTGTTCGGCCACCGCGCCATATAGGCTATTGAGGTAGTAATTGTGTACAATTGTCTTTCCCTGCTTTGTACAGGTGTCTTCGGAGAGAGAGGATCTCCTGGCTCATCCCCTGGTGACGTCCCTGCTGACCCACAAATGGAACACCTTTGGCAGCTTCTTCTACTATCTCTCCTTCTTTGTCTACTGCATTTTCCTCACCTTCCTGACCGGATACCTCGTCACCTCTGATCCGCCTTATGAATTTGCGTAAGTATCTGTTGATTTGTGAGGAACAGTGGTGTTTTGCAGTAGTGATTGAAGGCCTGCCTGTTTTTGTTGCTTAATGTTTTGTCATTGGGAAAGGTTATGGTGAAATTAATCCATGTTATACACTTATGATGATGGTGGCACGATGGTTGAATGGTTAGAGCATAGGACTCGTGGGTCTGAGCCAGCAGCAACCGTGTTGTGCCCCTGGGAAAGACACTTTTCTTGATTTTTCCTCTCCCCTCTCAGTTGTGAAGTGCATACTGGCATATTCTGTTGGCGAAGTAACCCTATGACAGACTAGCATCCTGTCAAGGAGATGATTTAAACATCACCTGTTCTGCTTCACGCTACCGAAACCATGTTAAACTCTGGTTCCATGGGCTCATAGGCCATGAAGGAACTTTCACTTTTATACACTTATGATTTTGATAACATTCCATCATGGGGGCAGAATAGCTCAGTTGGTAAGGCTTTCTAAGCACATGGATCTGAGTTCAATTCTTGCCAGTGGGGGATTCACCCCTGACTCCAACTGGGTAGTGCAGAGTCTGAATGCCGAACTCTGTTGGAGATGAGCTGTAAAATCCTAACAGATACTACTTTATTGTTCAAATATGTAGGTAAGATCCGGGAAGCCCTGAGGTTTTATGAAGAAAACTTAGTAAAAGATAACTTGGAAGCACAATATGTTCAGTCTCTTTGAATTCCGGTAAAAAGTTAAATGAAAATTTGCTTTTAATCTGTGAAATTTTGAGAGTAGAAGACAAGAGGAACATTAGTTTAATTTGTGGAACAAACTTTTCTTCTGGCTTTGAAGAGTATCTGAATTGTTTTGTATGTTTCCATGTTACAGCTGACCTTCTCCCTTGTTTTCACAGTTCAGCAGATCGTGACTTGATAGAGAGTGACGATTGTGGATCCTTGTCTAGGTCCTACTCACAGCCTGTGTTTGCCAGCATTGGCACATATGTTATTATAGCCTTGGCTGGACTCAATTTGCTCAAGGAGGTATGTAGTAATAGATACTGCTCACTTGGAAACAGTAACGTATCCTACCTTTTGGCAAAATTTAAGTTTGAATTCTGTTTTGAGTTACATTCTTTTGTCTTAATTAAAAGATGAAAGTGTATTTATTTCTCTATCATAAAGTGCTTGTCAGGCTCGCATTCCCAGTGCTCAAATTATAATATGGATCAATGCAGTTTAATATTAAAGAAAGTTTTAAGTAGGATTTTTTTTTCAGTAACACAAAGGGAATATCCATGCCCACCTCAGATATTTACTGCTCAAAGAAGAAATTAAGTGAATATTTTCCATTAACTGATTCTCAATAATGTCTGATTTTTTTTTTTAAACCAGGAACCACGCATAAATATAAACTTTCATTTCTTGTTAGCCAAATGCTCAGTAAATGTGATTCCCAAACCTTCCATTACCTTGCAGTTGCTCCAAATCTACCAAGCCAAACTAAACTATTTGGGTTGGACCAATTTGATTGAATGGATCACATACATCACAGCTCTGCTCTTGGTCATCAGCTTCAATGACTGTCAGAGAGAGACAGGGTACAGATATGTAAGTAAAGAGAAAGGGGGGTGGAAAAAGTTTTTGTAATCAGCCTTATATATCAAAGTTTTTTTTAGTCCTAGACTGAAATAAACAGTGTAGTTTGGGCATTCATTGTCCAGTCACAGAATTTGTCTTTTAATGTTCAATTACTTGTTTGAAAACATTCAGTAAGTTGTGTGAAACTTTTTTTTTTTTTGTGTATGCCTATAGCCCAGTAACCTTTCGCATTAAAAAAAAATATATGCAGTTGAAAACTATATCTTGAATGTTCTCCAAAAATGTTATGGTTGTCTTGAACGTTTATTTTTCATTGACCTTTCATGTTTGAAACCTGGTTTTTCCTCTCTCTCTCTCTCTCTCTCTCTTTTCATAATGTGATTATTGCAATGGCGTAGGAGTGGCAGTGGAACATTGGAGCCATAGCTGTGTTCCTGTGCTGGGTCAACCTGGTGCTGTTCATTCAGAAGTTTCCCCAGTTTGGCATCTATGTCGTCATGTTCACAGACATTCTGTACACCTTCAGCCAGTTCTTCATCGTCTTCTTCCTCTTCATTGTGGCTTTTGCACTGGCGTTCTTTGCACTGTTGCAAAACCAGGTGAGAGAAAATGTGAAGGAAATTTGAAAAGTTATTGTAATATGTTGTGCAGTATTTGGAAAAATAGACTTAAGCCAATTATTGAATTTTAATGCACTGTCTGATGCATTATAATGAAATATGATATCAAGCTTTAATATTAAAAAAAAAATTAGTCATTATTTCATTCTTGTGCTGTTAACAATAATCACAAGTATTTCAGCCTTTTTTAACCCAAAACAACTGTTTAAAGAAAAGTTGAGACACTGACAGCTTGCCAAATGTCTTGAGGGTGATGAAACAATGATTAAAAGTTTGAAGGCAAAACAGGGAAATTTTAGCTCTCTTATATAAATGCAGAGGTGTAGAACTGAGAAATGGATTTAGTTTATTCTTTACTTTTTACAATAGTGAAACTTTATTTTGAGCAAAGTTCATTCTTCATAATATTTTACAGGTTATTTTTTTTACTCTGATGGATTAGAAAGAATTCCTTGTAAAAAGTCTTGTAAAATATTCTTTTGCTCTTCCAGACTCCATTCGACTCTGTGGGGAAATCTCTGATCAAAACCTCAGTCATGATGATCGGAGAGTTTGAGTTTGACACTATTTTCAACGACCCAGCTAATGAGGTCCACTATCCTGTGGCATCCTACATTCTGTGGGTTATCTTCCTCACCATCATGAGCATCCTCATCATGAACTTATTGGTAAGATCAAGTGTTTGTTTTTGTGGGCTGGACTGATCTGAGCTTTTGTCTCTGAATGAAAATTAGGACTGTAGGAGAGAGCATTTTAGAGATGCCTTACAATGTCGATAGCTTTTTCTAGTACATCACAATGTTTAAGAATGTTTCAGATTGACTTTCGGTTTGTGCTATTAAAGGCCTTCTCAAAATCAACAAAGCATACGTAGAGTAGGGTTTGCAAGTTTAGAGTCTGCTCCATGATAAATCTGAGCAAAATTGTATGATGGACACACTTTTCCCTTTAAGGGTCCTGTATTTTCAAATGTTAGTACAATTTGTAGAAATTGCATTTAAATGCTTTTATTTTGTCATGGCTTTTACCATAGAGATCCATGCCAACATTCAGTAGGCCTACTTTAAATGAGTATACTTCAAATGACTGGCAGTTCAGTCGTGACTCTACGAGAAAGTAGTGTATGCGTCATTTCCATGCATTTAAATATCATATCAGGTGTGAGGTATAAATAGTGTTGACAGCCTGTTTTGGGTAATTTGGCCGTGTCTTACTTTTGCTACAAAGGCAGCATGAGCCTGTTTGTTATGATTAATAGAATTTTGGCCCATGTAGTTTTGTTAAAATGTAATGAAAGCAAAAGTACAACTTTTGTTTGATAAAGAAAAAAAAAGAGTCAAAGATTTGCTCATTTAGGGGTCACATTATAAGCAAACAGATTTGTAAATTAGAGAGTGAGGATTTGAACCAACCTCTTAACATTTTGAATTCCTGGTAACTTGAAGAGACTCAGCATCATTGTTTGAACCTAAGGCAGAGAGTTTCACAACCATAATTTCACTGTTCACATTTTGTCAACACCTACACCCCTACACCCTCCAGGTGGGTCTGGCTGTAGATGACATCAAAGCCGTCCAGGAACAAGCAGCTCTCAAGAGAATGGCTATGCAGGTGGAGTTGGCGCTGGATGTTGAAAGGATCATCCCGGATTTCATCCGGCGCAAGGCTTTCTCCCGCCGACAGACCATCAGGCCCAATATGCTGTTCAGGAATCCGATCAAACGCTTCTTGAGAAGCTCCTCATACATCAGCCCTCAGTCACTGCAGAAAGCGCTGAACCCAGAGCTGGTAAGTGGTGACTGTCAGGCAGACTTGGGTCAGGGATTTCATGTTCGTGTGTCAGATGGTGCTGTGTTTATCTGTAATGTCATCATCATTATTTTATTGTACGAGTTCTGCTGTTAGTTAAAAATAGGTCTCCACCCCCCCTCTCTCTTTTCCCTCGAATTGTTTCCTCTTGCCGTACCTGTCTTTCCCTCATCTCTATTTTTATACCTTTCTTTCTCCCTCTCTGTATCTGTCACTCTTTCCATCCCCTACCCACATACCTCAAAAACATCTGTTGTTTATCTGATTCTCTCTCTCTCTCTCTCTCTCTCTCTCTCTCTCTCTCTCTCTCTCTCTCTCTCTCTCTCTCTCTCTCTCTC
>JBDFRD010333136.1:0-10257 GCA_039654405.1 Bullina lineata | reverse complement strand
AGAAGAAGAAGAAGAAGAAGAAGAAGAAGAAGAAGAAGAAGAAGAAGAAGAAGAAGAAGAAGAAGAAGAAGAAGTGTTTCGTATGGCATAAATAATGCAGTGTGACCTCAACCAAGTTTGGAAAGATGAGTAATACGCGAATCCATGCGGGCGTTCCAGATTACGTGTTCTATTACACTTTTCCACAAGAAGTGATCTCTAAATTATTGAAGTATCTCGATTCCGAACAGATGGAGACATGCGGCACTGAAATACCCCGGAGGGCTGCAACTTTCCATTCTGATTTGAAACGTTCCATTTGGTAATGATGCTTTGTTCGGGCGGGCATGGCTGTCTCTTTCTCTTCCGTATAGCTTTAATTTTTTTTTTTTTTTGGTTCCTCGCATTTTGCAAGATGCTGGCGTCCCTAGCTCTTCCCGTCGTATTAATTTATTTGTGCTTTGGAAAGATTGACGAAGAAAGGAAACCGGAGAGGGGATTTTCTTTTAACGAGATTTTTTTCAGCATTTCCCGTAGACGTTTTAAATATAAAAACATTGTCCTTCGATTTGGGGAAAGGCTTGGGAGAAAGCCAGTGCTGCCACAGCACGCGTTGCTTGAGGAAGAAGAATTCGATTAAATTTTCAAGAGTTCGCTAGTTTTAAATCAAAACGTGATAAAATAACGGCATGAATAGGAAATTACAGTTGTATGATTTGAGTTTATGCTGGCGAGTTTAAAATTACCAATGATTCGATGGCGTCCATTTAAGTAAGAATTGGCTGGCTTGGACGGGTCAAGGACAAGGTAAATATTTTACTGGTAAAGTATGAACCGCTGGATCCAAGGTTGGGATTGAAACCGAGACCTCTTGGTTCAGCTTTCAGTGCATTTCCAGGTAAACTTTAGATTAGGCTTAGGCTTCGGCTTTGGCGTCCTGGCACCCGTCTGGTCGTAGAGGCACGAGTGATAACACTCTTATTGCCAAATCTTCTCTCTCTGTCAGACTGTGGCCTGAACTCGCGTCATTGAAAAGCTGGACCCGGTCTACTCTCTGATACTTCAAACCCACTACTTCTTCTATGATCCTCTTTTACTTGTTCCTCCTACCATGTCCCGAGATTATGTTTTATCTAGTTGATTTCAACACATGGACGTGCCATTGAAGTTCCCCCTCCCTCCTGCTCACGGGAGTTCTTTGCCGTAAGGCTGTGACCCTATGCCCTGTCAAATTTAAACGGTGCTTCGGGGCCTTTCCTTGGTGAAATGATCGGCGGCATATAATTTGATGCCCAGGACTTTGCAAAAGCATTGCACCTACATTGTCTTGATTCCACGTCGTCGGGAATTTTATAAAGAGAAAGTTGGTCCAATGAATACATGGAGAAATGAATAATTTTTACCTTCTAAGTTTGAATCAGGTCGACGAAACCGCCTCAGAAGTCACAACATTTGGAAATGCTCATGGAGGCATACATAATATAATATGTAATATGTAATTTTATTATAGAGAACTTACACTTCCCATGGAAATAGTAAATAAACGATGTTTTGTTACTGTAGATGGTTTTAAAGAACACACACACAAGGATTTAACAGAAATGTAACGTTTAAAACATAGAACGAAAGATAAAAAACAATTTACTACATTGGTCTCATGGGCGTCGCGATTATACGGGGAAAAGCAAATCATAAAGACCAAAAGGACTAAACAATTAGTCAGGGACCAAAGTCGAGCCAGAGACAATCAAATTGCAAAACCGTTACAATCCGATTGTTAAACATAGGTGGAATGTTCTTTACTGACATTTTTTTCATTCGTTCTCGAGTTTAAGTCTTGTTCTGATTTCCCTCGAGGTTTGTCAGGAGTAGTGCACATGACGCTCACCCACAAAGTCACCAGTTCAAATCCCTAGTGGGATTTATGTTGATATCTCAAGAACAGCTTCTCTACTTTCCAGCGTTATGAAGGATTTCTCGGGCTGAAATGACTGTTATGGATTCAGTGAGATATACAAAACTCTTCATTGTTAACTCGTCCAAAAAACTATTTATACTAACAAATATTACTTGATGGTCGATTACTTTTGGAATATTCGCTTTGAAGACAGATAAAACATTAAGCAAAGAATTGTTGATGAGGCAATACTTGGCAATGCCAAACGTTTTGAATCAACTTCAACCTTGAAGAGAGAGAGAGAGAGAGAGAGAGAGAGAGAGAGAGAGAGAGAGAGAGAGAGAGAGAGAGAGAGAGAGAGAGAGAAAATCAACACACGGAGACTAACAGCGCGTTTGTCACAATTCCCCGTTGCTATGACCTAGCCCCTTGTTCTACAATAAAGGTATTTGAGAATCAGGTATCTTTTGTATTTTCTTTACCGTGGTGATATTACTAAAAGAATTTAAACACGTTCTTTTTTTACGAAATACCCCTTGTGTACATCAAATTCATAACAAAGCACAAAGTATCTCACTTGAATATTCATATCATATCAGTAAACTTTTAAATTGGATTTCTTTTTGTATAGATCATCTAAATGCCGGATCTAAAAGGCTCTTGTTTTCGTTTGTTCACTGACAAATTCACGCGACAGAACTCGCAGCTCCCAGTTGGAGCCCCTCAGACCTAGTATGCGTCTCCTCACACAGGGCCATAAGCAATGAGTCGATGCTCGTGTCGACGTTTAGAGTGACATTTGGATTATTTGGATGACATTTGTACAGACGTTATCTCTGCTTGTCATTAGCACTGGGCACAGTGACTAGGGAGGAGGAGAAAGACGTTCGTTGAGAGTGTGTATGAATGTGTCTCTATGGCGGTGTGTTTGAGTCTGTCTATCAGCTCGTGGTTTTTAATGTGTGTATGTATGTCTGCGAGTTCGTTTTGTGCTCGTGTGCGCGCACGTGTGCAGCGCGTGTCACTGCGACTGTAAGCAATGTAAATTTGTTTGCGTCTCTGCGTGTCTCTGTGTATTTGTAGACGTGAATATTTGTGTACCTTATTTTTTAAGAAGCAACAGAGCAAAAGAACCCGTTTGTTAAGAAAGAATTGAACACACAGCAAAATTTGCAGAACTGGCAGAAAATTGCTTGCCTTTCAATGGATAATGATCTAAATCCGCTTCTTCTCAACTTTGCAGTTCATAATTGATGCTAGACAGGAGTCTCCGGGTATCCCGCGTGCAACTGTTCTGACAAGATGTTTATTCATAACAAACAGAAACTCAGTTCCATACTGAAAATGCCTTCTTTGCAAAACTGCCACAGAGCCGGTCATTACCTAAAATAGCATCAATGGATGCGATAACGATGTGAGATTCCTAAATCAAACACAAAAGATATTTGCTTTAAAATCATGAAGATATTGTTAGCACGGCGTGACATTTCTCAAGACATAGCGAAGGCTAATGAGCCAAGAAATGTTAATATACTCAAACACATAATTAACGCAACGCTTGTTTTTTAATTACTAAAATATCCATTTTATGGAATTATATCAAGATGTTTTCATGGAATAACCTTTGGCATTTAACAACAATACTGTGAAAAAAATGAGAAGAAAATAACGAGGGGTTTTGTTGTTATTACATATCACTGGCATGCACGTCAAAATGAAAAATAACAAGAAGTATCTGACTCACTAAAACGTCTTTAGTAGCGGGTGTGTCCATCCTGGGCCTTGATACAGGCTACAGTTCGTCTCCTCATGGATGTAATAAGGTTCTGGAACAAAACCTGGTGTATTGCGGCCTATTCTTGCTGTAGTGCTGCCTCAACTTGTTGCAGATTGGCAATGTCATTCCTTCTGTAAATTCAACGCCAAGCTCGTCGTAGGCAGGCTCAATGAGACTCATGTCGGGCGAAAATGCTGACCAGTCCATAATATTGATGCATTGTTATTGCTAGAAGGCCTTCCTGCCCTTGCATTGTCATTCTGAAACACTTGAAGACGATTTGAAGACGATGCCGTCTCACGCAGTGAGTGCTTTTCATAACATAGTCAAGCTCGTGTATACAACTGGTTGCGAACCTGTTACATTTTACCTGTTACCCATCCCGTGGTCGGGTTGACCGTGGGGCCATAGCTGAAGATTTGCAGCCAGCTTCCTCCATTCTTCGTGGTTCTCTGCTATCCATAGCGCGTCGCTCAGCTTGAGGCCAGTCCACTCTTGGATGTCTTCCCAGCGTTTTCTCTGTCTGCCTTTCTTCTTCCATCTTGCACTGTGCCCTGCACAATTGTCTTGGCCAGTCCTGATGATCTTGTGACGTGCCCATACCACTGCAATTTGCGTCTTTTCACTATGGTTACGAACAAAGAAGTATAAATGCCCCTATTACAATTTTCTAAATGTTGGGTAATTAATGTGCTCGAGTATATAACCGTGAGTGACACAAAGTCAATATTCAATTTCTGGTCCGTAATATACAGTCTTGTCAGAAAAGCGTTATTGAATTCCATGATTCGTAGCATTAATTGAGTGGGTAAAGAAAATCCTAAAGCGAATACAAGGCCGTTTGACTGGCAGAGGCAGACAGATTGAGAGCGACTCAAACTTCCATCAGTCAGGGCAACGACACCTGAATTGGCTGGTTCCTGATTGCTGGCACATGGAAATGAAGGGAAAAAAGAGCGGAGGAGGAGGGTGGAAAGACAGAAATAGTGAAAACCACTGTGTGGGACTCAACAGAGCAAGGTATCGATAAGTATCACGGACGAACATCTAGGTTAGTTTTCCTGAAGCTACTGGAGCAGTTTAGTGACTGGATGACTTCCATTATAATGTACTCTGGAAATTGATTTTAAGGGTGAGATAAAGTTAGTTTGTCCACGTCGTACACTTTAACCTCCAGATCCTTCTTAACTAAAATGGCATTATAAGCATTTTTTAAATCAAAAGAATGTATGTATGTGTGTGTGGAGGGAGAGGAATACTTCAATAAAGACATCGTCCTTTTTTTCAAGAAGCTTGCTGGTTCTAATTTCGCCCAAATATTTTCTAGAGGCATGCTTAAAATAAAAGTCAGCATGATGTCCGGTATTCTGCCTGTTTCTCCTGCATTGGAGTGAATACCAGGTGTGTGTTTTCGAGCAAAAGAGAATCTTGCACACCTGCAACATTTCTTTACCGTCGGAAGGACGTTACAACCTACCTTACGTTGGCAAAATATAGTTAGGCCTTTGTTTCTTACATTCCTTCAAAACCTAGAAAGGTAAGTCGATTCATCGACAAGGTTGCGCGATGGTAGTGCGTTTGGCATTGAATAAGAGGGTCATGATTCTGATTATAGCACACCAGAGTTTAATCCCGAAACAACTGGGTTCTTGTCTGGCTTGAGTCCTAAAGAAAAAAACGAACTCTGACGCCTATTGTGCTGGTCGCGGTCTAGTCGATGAGAACGTAATTTAATACTCAAAACTCAAACGCAGTACCGATTCTCTTATACCGGGCGTACACTACATTGTCTGCGAATTCAGGCTAAGATTGGCATCAAGCTCAACATGTTTAGAAGAAAAGTAGCGATTTATTTAAATCGTATACGTGTGTATTACAGGCATGTACATACATGCAACATATTGTCGAAATGGACTCCAGACGAAAATTAAGTGTTGTGTTTTACACAATATCAAGTGGAGGTCTTTTTTATTTATTTGTTTTCTCAGCCTGATGAAAGTGTATTTACATATTATTATTAATAAGTCGAATATCAATCCAACAGTAGTCGCGCATTCTAAAGTATCTCAAACCAAATTAATTAGATGGATACGCGAGCAAGTTTAATTTGATAGTAAATACTCCTGACCCAAATACAGCAGACAGACAGGTAGATTACAAATAAATGAGCAGATCAAAAGATGCACAAAAAACAAAGCAGGTAAATGGCGCACAAACTGATAGATGAGAAACGGAAAAAGCGCGTGCACTCAAAATAAATGCCCCGCAAGAAAAGATACTCGATCAAGCAGTTAAGAGTATGCATCCTTAAGTGTGCTTCTCCGCAGCTCTCGCGGTTTATGCTCCGTGTTTAACACACATTATCACCTATGGCTTTCTTAAGGCACGATTCCTCAGTTTAAATTACGGATTAATTGACGGGCAGAGAAAAAACACATTGCACGCTATAAAATGTCCACGGCCATAGACTTGGCACGAGCGTTGTAACGTCATTAAACATTCATGCTCGTGTCCACAAAAAAGCTGAAGTGATAAGAGGGAAATTATTTTAGCCTCCACTCTGTTGCAGATAGGAAGAGAAAGATGTATT
This sequence comes from Bullina lineata, assembly GCA_039654405.1. Taxonomy (NCBI): domain Eukaryota; kingdom Metazoa; phylum Mollusca; class Gastropoda; family Bullinidae; genus Bullina; species Bullina lineata. The sequence continues at coordinate 4,014 of JBDFRD010333136.1, read as the reverse complement.
CAAATTTTATTAGTGTTATTTGATTATGAAATTCCATTTACACTAATTCCAACCTGTTAAAATTCTGCAATAGGCATTTCAGAAACGTCTTAATTTCCTAGGATGGAGCTGGTGGAAAAGTAATTTTAATAATAAAAGCTTAACTTTACTTCAAATGCTCTTTGCTATATCAATAATATCTTATTTTCTCTTAAGAAAGCAGGTCAACGTTATACTCGCAGGGCCATCTTTGGGTTTTTAGACGTTTTGCGGAATGAAGAGATACGGTTTATGGGGCAAAAGTGGCGCTTGATCCTACGGTTATAGCGTTAGACTCCCAAACGGAGGTTCCCGGTTCGATTCCGGGTGGCTGTGCTGTGTCCTTCGGAAAGAAAATTTACACCATTGTTCCTCTCGCCACCCAGGTGCGAATTATGTACCAGCATATTCTGCCGGGGAAGTTAACCTACGACAGACTAACGCCCTGCTAGGGGATGTTATAAAAAAATAATCTGTTCCTCTTAACACTGCCAAAACCAGGATACACTTTGGCTCTTTGGGCCTCATAGACCTTGAAGGAACTTTACTTTTACATGTAAGGGCAAAGTAGTGCATGATGAAAAATGTAATTTCCAAAAGTTTCTCAAGGGTGCTGGCATCGGTTCCCGATCCTTATAACAAGATGATTGGGAAATTGTAATACAGCTACTGTTACACACTGGACTTTACATGCATTTGTTGATGATATTATTGAAGAATAACATTGAAACCCTGGTGATAAAATCGCTGAGTTCTCCATTTCTGGGGCACTGTTAGAGGTATAAAGGGCACGACGTGTCGGTCTCAGTTCTAGATGTTCACTTGCTTCAGTGCATGTAAAACGTGAATTGATTTGCAAAGCTGATTGATTAGTGCTTTTTTAGAAAGCAAACTCTACTTTTTTTTCAAGAAATGCTGAACTGAATCCTGAAATTGATCATTAATTTCTTTGTTTGTAATGACAAGACAACCCGTGTGTAAAATGAAAACCAATGCCACCCAAATACAAACACAACTCCGCTGTTTGCATTTCCTTGCGTTTGAGTTGAGTCAGTTTTACAACTCGATATTGGTTTTTTCAGGAGCAGGAGGCGTCATATCTGTGTCAAGAGCACATACGCTAAATTCGTTTTTGAGGTTTCCATTGGGACTAAACCATAAACCTTTTATTTCAGCGTTAATGGCTCTACCACTGAGATAAACCCTCGGTTCGCCCATTTCACGCTTGGGATAAACGCATTCCCACCCGAAGATGCAGCACCCGTCTTTTCATCCTTCGAAAATCTGCTAGCTCTTAAACGTCTGTCAATGGATCCCCTCAACACGCCAGACTTCAGGAAAATGCCGAACCTTAGCGGAACTAACGAAACCTGGCGTTCAGTTCAACGAACCGTGTATTGAAACACGCTCACAAGTTTCTAGAAGTGCATTGCGCAGCAATTACATTCATTAAGCTCAATGAATCCCCCCTGCTTCGATAAAGTCAAGCTGGGGCCAGCACTTCAATCTCCAGCCTTCATTGTCAGCGGGAGTGAACGTATTCAAGGGCCGCCAGTGTTTTTACAGCACGCGTGTGCATGCGTTTGTTCACGTGACATTTACAACAAAAAGAGACGTTATTAGATCACAGCAATTCCTTCTGAAAAGGCCCGCTGGCACAGTTAGTCTGAGCAAATGAAAAAAAACGGGAAGAGGCCAGGCGGAGTGGGGAATGCGTAGGACAAAAAACTAGAGATCATAGTTTGAACTTATTAAAGACATAGGAACACATACACATAATATGCGTAGGCAGACAAACAGACAAAAGGAAAAGCAGACAGATGCACCGACAGAAGGACAGCCACGCACGCACGCACGCACATACACATACATATACGCAACATACACACAACATAAATGTATGTACATACAACAAAAGACCGGTTGCGGTACTTGTGCTACAATACTAAACACCAACGTTTTCACTAATCGGTCATCACTATACCCATTTCACATTCAGCCTGGGGCAAAATTGATATCTCACAACGACAAATATTGATAAACAAAACCTATTCTATTTGTCAAAAGCTTAAGCCAAAACAAAAGAAAAAAATACCGCTTGAGTTCTATCACTCACGCAGTGCATAAACCGGAATCATCTACCAAACGTTTGTTTGCTAAACATAAACGTGTTAGGCAGAGGCTGAATGTAAAATACGTTCCCATATCAGTTTCCAGCAGTCTCTACAGAAGCCCACGGCCCTGCATAGAACTAACGTAGCGGCCCTGGAGGAACCTTGAACGATGAAGGAACAGCACCATAATATTTTGGTCGCGTATGCCAGAGGCTAAATGGCCTTGAGATATTATTACGGTGTCGTTTTTCAAGACGATTTCCTCAGAAGAGACTGATCGATCGAGCAAAAGTGAGCGAGAGAAGAAGGTGAAAGCAAGAGTGAAAAAGGAGAAAGATGATGAGCGTGTTGGGAAGGAGCGGGCTCAGCAGAGGTTGAGGCAAGGAAACAAAAGGAAATACTTCAGAAGTTGTGGAAGTGTGGGACCACTCGTGCTTGCAGTCATGGGAAACCTTACTTCTTGTTGACGGAGACGAACGTAATGGGGAAATAATCACATACATCGAGCACATAGACCACTGAAGAAAGACTGCCACTTTTCATTTCCCACCCATGGTTTGGAGTCAAGCTGAAGTTAACAGCCCTCCATAAATCGATGGTAAGTATGTTTTGCACGCTCGAAAATAAAAAAAAATGTAAAACGGATACTCTACAGCCATGAACTAAAGCTGAAAGGAAACATGTGAAGCTCATCATTATGATTATGAATATAGTATAAAGATGCGTCTATAATTTATGTGAAAGAAAGGAGATATTTTCCTGACAGCTAAAATGAAAATAACGCCTGTGCGAACAGACACACACACACACACACACACGTAGGGGTATATACATGCATGCATGTCACAATCGTGCACAAACCAGCTCCAAACTGAAGTTGGTAGCATAAATAATAATAATTTGGCACTGTCTTGCTTAGTAATTATCTAGAAACAAGATGGAGACTTAATGCGTCAATGAAGTGAAAAAATACGACGCATTCACTTGAGCTTTGTGACTAAGACATTCAAAGAAAATAACAGGTAGCGATTTATCGTTGTCATTAAATAATGTACATACAAAGAGTGGCCAATAACTCCTTATAAATATTATATAAAATTTAAAAGTTTGCTATTGGATAACAAAACGCAGAGATAGCCAGCATTGATTTTATTTTTTTAGATCATAATTTCAAAGAAATTTTGATCATCAGCAACGGCCACCGTCCGAGATATTTGTATGCCCTGTGGATTCGCTTTACAGTGAGGTACACGGATGTGCTAGTTTAACCCTTTCGATGCCAGCTATCTGTCGCAAAATCCTAGCAAAAGTTTGTTTCATGAAATGGTGAGAACTTGATTAAAAAATATTGCAGAGTTCTTTTTCTTCATTTTAGTGGGGAAAAAGTAGGTGTTGTGTTAATTAATATTTGTATTTGGCGAAGTAATATCCCTAATATTCGCAACTAACATATTTTGCTTTTCATCGATCGGTGAATTTGACAATGAAAGAAGGGTTAACGGCTTCATGATTTACGATATCGAGAAAAGCCCTATTTGATCAAGTTTAGATAGAATTCTAATGGACGGCACAATTTTAATCTACAATTAAAAACTCTGTCTAAACGATGGGAAAATAAAAGTAACCTGTAGCGAGAAAAGGTGTATTTTTTTTAAGGATGGCCAGTTTTAGCAAAGAGAACTCATCAACGACAAAATTTAATTATCTTTCCACGTTAAACGCTGAAAATAAAAGGTGTATAAAAAATATCTCAAACAGCTTGTTGTACAGTTTTGCAAAATGATGAGCACGAGAGATGCTCTGAAGAAATTCATTATGAACGGTTGCACCCCCCCCCTCTCCCTCTCTCTCTCTCTCTCTCTCTCTCTCTCTCTCTCTCTCT
>JBDFRD010333025.1:0-10258 GCA_039654405.1 Bullina lineata | reverse complement strand
CTCTCTCTCTCTCTCTCTCTCTCTCTCTCTCTCTCTCTCTCTCTCTCTCTCTCTCTCTCTCTCTCTCTCTCCTTGCTTTCCTTCTACTCAGAATGTAAGTTTCTGCCAATGTAGACTTAGGCCTTAGGTAACAACCAAGTTAGACTCAGCCTTTAGTTTAAAATAAAGAGAGGTGCTATGTGCATAGTCAGTTGTCTTTGGTCTTGTCCAGACTTCTAGACCTCTCCTCCCTCTCACCTCTCAATAACTGATGATGGCAACGTGTATTGCTGTGGTTTATTATTGATCAACCAGCTATGAAAATGATTCCGTTTGATTCATGAGGAAAAATGGGGTTAGATTGTCTTGGCGTTTTTGTTGAAAAAGTCTCTATGCCTTTCTTTTCAAATTAGTGAAAATGTTATTTCGTTTCAGCTCAAGTTTGTTCAAAAAGAAAGAGAAATATCAGGGATGCTTAGTATGTTTTGTTGTAACAGAAACTAAATATTGCTATGTTATCTGTTCCTTTTAAATATATTTGTGCTGTTACAGTACACAATTAATACATTTAATATAGCTGGAAACTATATTCAAAATTAAATCTGGTCAAATCTGGTCTGTTCAAATCAATGGGGAATTAAACCCATGTTCAGGTCTTGAAGTAATGAAACATTGACTTGTAGGTAGGAAATTCAAAACCCTGAACTACTTTATAATTGTATTTAGCTTTTTTTAAATTTGTAAATCAAGCTTAATGATTTGTTCTTTCAAAACCTCACTGTAAATAAAAGTGATATGATCTGTGTTTCAGGCAAGTGCTATGGCAGTCGACTGTGTGGGAGCATGGGCTCTTTTAGCAGGGTATGTTATGTACATCACTTACGTAATCTATATGAGGAATGAATAAATGCTTTTATCAAGTCCTTGAGCCATTAATTGTTCTCAAAATGATAGTTGAATATTTATTGAAGTTTTCAGTAATAAATCAAAAATATATATTGATATTGCCCATCCTTTCTTTTCAAATTCACTTTTTAGGAAGAACAGGATGGACTTCTTTTTCATGATGAATGGAAATAAATTGACAAGGCTCAAAATATACTTTTCATCTGGTACATGTAGTAGTTAATGTGAATAGTGCTATCATAAAAAATGTAATGTCATGTTTTCTCTATATATCCTGTTGGTTCATGGTTGTGTTTGCTTCAGTTATTACTAGAGTGAAATGAAGATTCATATTATATAGGAAAATTTAGATGCTTAACTAAATATATAAAAACTCCATTTTTCAGTCGTAAAAATATGGCTTTTGTCGACCTCCATCAACCTGCTAAGACTGTTGTTAAAGTGACACGACAAAGCAAGTGGGACATAGGATGTGTTCAGTGGAACCGACATGCTTATCATGCTCACAGATTTGTCACAGCAGTAAGTTTTTTAATCCTTGGGTACCGTAAATAAGACACAACAGGGCCTGGTGTCATGTGTGTAGATTTGAAAATGGGGTATGAGATCCCAGAGTGGCTGCTTTTGTTGTCTTAGTATCACTGCCCTGGTTGAGCTCATGTAATAGTCAATAGATATACTTTTCTTTGACCTTGTGAAATACTTAATTATTGGCATAAGGAACAATGGGCTTCGTGAGGATTTTTGTTGTTGTTGTGGCACTTAATCACTGAAATGTTTACTGATGCTAACAAGATATGGTATATATAATGTTTTTTCAAGTGATTCTTTTTAGCAACAGGTAGGACACCATCTTAGCACCTGTAAAGTTTTAGAGATTTTTTGTGTGTGGTTATTTATCAGTATTGTAATGTTGTACTACAATATTCAATATTGTACTACAATACCACAATATTTTTTAAATTTACTACATTATGTTATCTTGGCATTAACACTGAAGTAAATTTTTCCATTCACAGTGTAATCAACGCCTAGATGTATTTGACTTCAGTGATGCCTCGACCTCACATTTGTGTTCTATGAAAGCACACTCCAGAACAGTGAGGTACCTGCTCCCACTTGTACATAATGCTATTGTTGATTTTTAGTATAACAAAGAGCTTATAAGAGTATACTGTATGTGTCAAAATTGTGGCTTTTTACCAGCAATTTTATATTAATCTAGCAGGAAAGAGTAATATGCCGGATTTAGTGCTTCTTCTGCACTTCATACAGAGTGAGTGCTTAAATTCAGAATGACAATAGTTACTTAAAAGCACTGGATCTTTATCTTTTTCTGTCTTTTTTTTCTCATTTTCACTTTTTGTCCAAACAGTGATTAAGATTTTATAAAAACCAGTTTGATCAGAAAAAAGAAGAAAAAGTAAAAAAGAAATTATTGATCCATTCATGGTTAAAACAATAATGATTTGGCTCTACACATGCTAAAAGAAAGGAAGTACATATAATGCTCTTCAATGTACAGAATCACTTGGAGAAGTCAGTAAACTAAATATTATGTACTTATAATGATTGTGAGAGAACATGAATTTCCACGTACACTAATATTGTTAAGCTGTTTTATCTTAAGTCCGAAAAAGCTTTTCTTAATATAAAATTAAGGGCAGACAGATACTTTATATGAAAAATCATTTGATCAGTTTATATTTGTGCTGTCTCTTTTCAAGTGATGTGGACTGGTCTCCTTTTGATGTGAACATTGTTGCTTCCTGCTCTGTGGACACATTCACTTACTTCTGGGATGTCAGGTGAGTTCATTACTTTATTATTTTTCTGTCAGGTACTGCTCAAAATGTGAGAAAAATATATACCTTTATCACCCTAGTGACCAACGTGACACTGACCCTGGATTTTCTTAGTGCGATGAGCCACGTATGTGGCTTTCCTGATAGAGTGCTTATTACTTCCAAAATTTTGAAGTCAGCACTAAGAGGGATAAGTTAGAGAAAAGTTGGACCGGTTTAAATTTTGGTCACCTCAAATGCGAGAATACTGGTCAGTGGTCTGAAAGCAATGGCCGACGTTCGCGAGTATTCACATCAGTCGTCCGCAAGGTGTTAAGTAAGAATACACCTGTTTTGCTTCGTTGCCCCTGATTGAAATTTTGTTCAAACTTTAAGTGTTGGCAAAATGATATAGTGTAATGTGATGGGATTCACCTATTTGGGTAGATGAATATTTCAATAAATATTGTATTTGTAGACTAAACCATCAGATTTAATAATGCATATTTTTACTGTCTCATCATAGTCATGATGACTTAACTTTAGTCAGTGTGGTTTCCTGATGCCATATGTTGTGATTATTTTCACTTCCTTTCACCTCTCATTTCTTTGATTTCAGGGATGCAAAGAAACCAGTCAAGTCCTTTCAGACTGTTTGTAAGTAACTATAATTCTTTTCAGTATTTCATTCATTTTCAGCAATATAACTTATCATAAGGGAAAATATGCATTTGTCAGAACAGATTGAGACAGTTGAAAATGAAATATTATGAAAGACTGAATTCATATCAAGAAAGGAGAGCCTTGGAAATGGGGTGTTTTGTGTTCATGTGCATTTTTTGATTACATGTAGATTTGAAATAGAGTAGTGAGATTTTACAGCTTCACCTTGAGGAATGTTGTTGCGATGGGCTCAGTAAATGAATTGTCTGAAATCTAGGAGGAGTTTGCTGAATATTGTTTAGTTTTTGAAAATGTAATCTTTAACACAACCCCTACCGGTATTTCAATATTGAATATACGTTAATATTTACTCTCTGTTTGGCCAGAGGTAGACTGATAATCCATGATGTTTGTCGTATTTAAGTTTGAATGGAAATTCTGGTTTTTCCGAAGCTGCTGTTGTTTTAATCTATGTGTGGCACGTTGTTTTCTCAAGGCAATCCCCAAAATTCCTAAAATAAATCTTTACTTTCATAATTGAAAAATGTTCAGAGTTTCATGCAGGTTTTTTTCCTATCTTTGAAGAAATGCTATTCATGGATGAAATTGAATGATATATATATTTATGTCTTTTAAAATTTTTTTTTTTCAGAAAGACTAACATTGCTTCATCGATAGTTAAAAGTAGATGCCTTTAATTCTTGTTTAATTCATAATTAGGTCATAGGCAGCTAGAAGTTTTTATTTATTATCTTATATATAGGACATGAAATAACTGGTAAATGCATGCTGTAGAAGATATTCTCATTTTCTGCCTTCAGCTGGAGCTTACCAAGTGAAATGGAACAAAGTGACTAACAATTTATTTGCCACAACCCATGATGGTGACATTAGGATTTGGGATCCAAGGGTGAGTTGTGGCTTAAGTGGAATTGTCTTATAGTATGTGATTATTTATATGCATAATATGAACAGCTGCAGCTTTAATTCTTAGTCATTTTAAAGTTTTCAATCTAAAATGGCCATCTTCAATTGTTTTTGATGGATTTTTTCCTAACTACAATTTTTAAGGAATAATGTACTATCCTAATAAGTATTTTGCTCTTTATAAGCATTATAAATTTACTAGTTTGAAAGGGAGACGTTGAAAAGAGGAAAGGCCCCAAAGTTTGGTTTTTTTTTTTTTTTTTTTTTTTTTTTTTTTTAGGTTGGTAAGATCTGTCATACATGATTTAAAAAAATGCCTATAGCATTTTGTATTTTAATGATGAATTTGTATTCAGTACTTTTGAAGATTGTCATTCAACAATGAAATGATGTGAAATTTCATAAACGTTATGCTTTATGTCTGTCACATTTTCTATGAAAGATGCTGTTTCATTTCTTAATTGTTTTTTTGTTTTGTTTTGTTTTTTTCTACTTTAAGTCTGTCAGATTTTCTATGAAAGACGTCGTTTCATTTCTCTTTTTTCGTTTTTTTTTGTTTTGTCTTGTATCAAGTCTACAGTGAGCAAACTTCTTTTGTCTACAGAAGGGTAACACTCCAGTGCAGTACATCTCAGCTCACCCTTCTAAGATTCATGGTCTAGACTGGAGTGAAACAGACCAGCACAAATTAGTCACTGCTAGTCAGGACTGTACGATAAGGGTGAGTGAACAATCCTATCCAGTAGTGTTCTGTGGAGCATCTCACACCTCCAATGGTATGTCTGTATTTGGGGTGATTCAACAGTGTAGTAAAAGTGAATCAAGGGATGTATAAATCTCAGGCATTAGGGCTTTTTTTTTTTTTTTTTTTTTTGAGTGCATATGATGCTTTATCTGTACTTTTCTTCCTTCCCCCAAGTAATGATGCTTATCTATCTATTTCATTATATCCTTTCCTTTATAACAATAATTGATGTATCAAAGCCTCCCCTGGTTTTTAATTTTGTCTCTAACTTGTTCTTTGCAGTTTTGGGATGACAACAATCCACGTAGAAGTGAGGCAATCATCAACTCAGGGAATCCAGTGTGGAGAGCTAGATATACCGTGAGTTCTTCAAAGATACTGTTCTTTTATATTTTTTTGTCTTTTGAAAGTATTATATAGGATGAAAAAAGAAAGAAAGATACACAGTCTAAACAGGCACAGTATTCGTGCAAATTCATCTGTCTTATTTAATCAGCATTGATTAAGATTTTTGAAAGCTAATTGGGATTATGGTATGTCACCTTTGCAGATGAATATGTCCGCCCATTGAATTGCTGACTGTTGATATGCTTTCTTTGTACTGCTTTTTTATGTAAGCAGTCGAGAGCTTTAGCAAATTGTTGGTTCTTCTATTAAGAGTAATTTTTAAATAATTTTTTGTACATAAAGCTTTGGAAAAAGTGAATTGGATCAGTATGTTTATATCATTTATTAGACAACTGATGGTTTGACTTGAAATACTTGTATTGTGTCAGTTTTCCAGTCCTGTAAGCGTTCATGCCTGATATCATGGCAATTGGCAGCATTGATTTAGATGCGTATATATTTTTTTTAAAGGTTTATTGACTAGTTTGTAATGGAATTATCGCTCCATAATGGAACAATTGATTTTTTTTTTTAACTAAATGATCATTATATTATTAATTGATATTCTTCGCCCTTTGTTCCATTAGCCGTTTGGTGCAGGTGTGGTGAGCGTGGTGGTGCCTCAGTTGCGGCGAGGAGAGAACAGTCTGTACTTGTGGCACCAAGGCAACCAGCAAAGCCCTGTCCACACCTTTGTTGGCCACAAGGATGTCATCTTGGAGTTCCAGTGGAGGAAACAGATCGAGGGTGGGTTCAGCTGCGGTGTTGAGTGACTGATCTTTTTTTCCACCATAAAAAATAAAGTTCTTTCAAAGCCTGTAAGCTCCAAAAAGCCGGAGCTTATCATGGTTTTCATACATTGAAGGGAACAGGTGATATTAGATGCGGGTTGAAGTCTAGTGACTGCATAGCATTCAGCTGGGTTTGGTAGCATTGAACTTTAGCACTAATAGCAGTGAATAATTTTTCAGCCAGGTTTAGCTTTGTGAAATCAAAAGGGTTAATCATGAAATGATTATGTTGAAACATTTTTCTTATGTTTGAATGACAATGAGCCTAAAATATGACTATTGGTGATATGACAATATTCCAACTGTGCATAGGTTATGTCAATGGCTTTATTTGATTTATTTTGATGAAATGTGGCAACTAAAAATCTATACTAATAAAATACTCACTCAAAATTGGAGTGAGGGATTACGAGACAACCACGCAATGTAGAGACAAAGAGTTTCCACCTAAAATTGAGAAATTAAATGTAGCATGTCAACATGACATGTATTTTTTTTAGTAATTTCAACCATGGATTTTTAAAACTCAGAGTTTGTCACAGCTTTCACTAATGTTCCATGTATGTTTTACATTACACCTTACTGGGTATTTTTTACCTTTAACGAAAAGAAACACGACTTTCATTCAGCAGCGAGAGCACTGTTTCGCACCAAACGCGTTGCTAGATGCATCATGCAACCCAGCATTCTGTGGTAGCGTAGATAACTAGGCCTATGCTGCTCAACCAATTCCCTTTTCAATTTACTACAGCTTACGAATTTAAAAAAAAATTCTCTAAGCAATGACGAAGTGACGAAGCGGTTCCTTTTTTTTTTTTTTTTTCATTATTTTCATATTCTTTTTACATATCTCTGATATTACATAGGATGCAGAAGATGCTTTCAAACAATCACAATGTTGTTTAGTGTTTTAAAGATGTGTATTGCTCCTATTGAAAGACAAGACGAGAATGGGGGGGGGGGAGAGTGGCAACAAGTTCACTGGCAGTGTAGCATCAGCCAAGGTGTTAAGACTACCACCAATTTGAATATAAAGCCTGTGATTTCGTTTAAATTAGATCTAGAGCTGCATGCGTTTGTGCTTCAACAAACTTCAGAAAAAATGAAATAGGCTTAACAAATGACACAAAAACATGGGCCTGTTTGATTGGCAAAACAAGTACATTATGTACATTAAAAATGAAAGCAAAGTAACTCTGTCCTTGGATAAATTATGCTTCCGAAGATTGCCGAGTCACACCGAATGGGTTGTCATCGCTTTGTTCCAGCATGATAAGTAGCCTTTCCTGTCAGAGATTTCAGACATGATAACCATAGCACTGGAAAGCCGATGTAAATTAATTAAACAATTAAAGTCAAGACTTCTTCTCTGCTTTCTCTGAGTGGCAATGCAACGGCTGGATATGACCGTTTGAGACCCCTATGCTTTTTTAGATTGAGCCAGCTTTGAACTTTCCCGTACCCATGTTGAATATTATAGTAAATATAGTTTCTTTTACTTAATTTAATTGTATCCTCTCATACCAGTCAGATTAGTGGATCCCTATTCCATTTTAACCTGGGTTTTTTTTTCTTATAACTTTAGCAACTCCCCCGTTCATGCAACTGGTACCCATGCTTGTGAACTACTAAAGCTATGTCCTTACATAAGTGTAATTTCAAAATATATTTAAATACAGAGTGATAAGACTACCAAGCAGTCCATATTATTTCATGAGTGAAGTTAATGATGAACAAGAATTCCAGAATCTATCAAACACCATTATGTAATTACCCTAACTATCGTCTTTCAGTGTACGCTGTTTCTTTTTCTTTATCTGGAGTTGCCCCAAGAATTTTCTTCCGTAACAGCTCCAGATTCTCAAATTATTGAAATTTGACTGTGTTGTGTAGTAGTAGTATAAAACTAGTATAAAAATACATCTCTTTCAAAGTATAGAGCTGAACAATTTAAAAATAATAGGAATGAAGGCACATATCAACCAATGTTATTAAAAAAAATGTCCAGGAATATTGCCTTTTTCATAAATAGATCTACATTTATATCTTTATCAGAGCTTTCTTGGGCCTTTGAATGGAAATAGAGTTAATTGTTAAGAACAATTTAGCACCATTAGTAACCAGCAGTATAAAATACACTAAAGACAAGTGGGTCAGTGAATATATCTTATAAAAGAAGCGTCGCATTTTCTCATTTCTAGGTTTGATGAACGTGAGAGATCTGCAACTCTATCAATCATGTATAGTTTACCTTTTTGGATGACTTACCTGAAGTTGCATTCAAGAAAAATGTTCTTGGCATGAAGTTGCACACTTGTAACATTGTGCTTTAGTTCTTTTATTCTTTTAACCCTGTTTCTCACAGGTACGAGAGACCATCATCTAGTCACGTGGTCAAAGGATCAGACACTAAGAATATGGAAGGTTGATCCAACCATGCAGAAGGTATGTATTGTTTTATATAACTACTTAATTTCCTGTGAAAATGCATCAGGTCATGGGAATGATTTTACAGGTAGTATTTAAACCAGGAGTTTCCAGTTTAACTCCATTACTTCTAAAAATGAGTAAGGTTCAGCTTTAACCCTTTTTGCATCACAGACTGCTGAAGCTGTGAAGAGTATGAATGCTGCGATTCCATTCAGACTTGTCAGGTGGATAATGAGATCATCCCAGTCTTCTATTGATGCTGTTTCTTGAACTCACACAACTGAAACAATGATGCATGGTTGCAGCATTTTCTTTCTAGTAAATTTAGCTTGCTGTCCAGAATGTCAAAAGAACGTTTAAGGGGAAGTAAGAAGATTAAACAGAAAAAATAAAAGAAAAATCCAGAGTGATGTCTAATTAACAATTCTTGCTATGAGACTTGCACTTTTTGTTAGTGGTTCCCCTGTGCCTCTTGGGTCGCACATTGAAAGACACACGGGATGATCACACAAGTGGATTTGTTTGGCTTTAGCTTTAATGGTACTTGTCTCTAGAAAAGACAAGTGAAAGTGTCATTCTCTTTTTTTGCATCTTTGATATAGAGAGAAAAGGGGGAGAAAGGAAATTTATATATTAGAAAATCATTTTTCTACTGAACATCTAACTGTTTATGAATTTGTTATGTTACACCTTATCTCTGTGATACAGAGGGAAGACTGTATTAATTTATGTTCTAAACAAGTTTGTCTTGAAAATGTCTGGAACTACTGAAGAATGTAATACACCAGCAATCAACTGTTTTATAAATAATAATAGTAATAGTTATATTTAAGACATTTTCTCTAGTGACTTTGCTCTCGCAGTAAGAGTAATATCTGCTATAGATTTTTGCAGTTACTGCTGTCTAATAGATTGTATTTTTGCATGATCTTCTCCTTTATTTACTCAGTCTACCAGTTCTGTTTTTTCAATGTACGACATCGTATGCTAGGTCTTCTAGATTTCCATGTCTTTTTTTTTTATTTTCTGTATTTCCTGCGATTGATTGAGAGAAGTCAATCAAGGTGACGTAGTTAGAAAAAAAAAAGGAAAAGTGAAGTCTTTATAATACATATAACAAGTCTTCAAAGCATTATGCGTCAGAATGGTCTGCATCAGTGTGATAGAACAATGTGCAGAGGCACCACTTTTGAAATAAGATGTTCTTACCTTCTGACTAATTGCAACAACTACAGAGGAATCAGCCTCCTGTCTATACCATGGAAAGTCTTTAACAGAATCATTCTCAACAGAATAAAAGATGTTACAGATAAGAAGCTGAGGGACCAGCAAGCCGGATTCAGGAAGAACAGATCCTGTGCGGACCAGGTAGCCACTCTGAGGATTATTGTCGAACATTCAAAGGAATGGAACTCTTCATTAGTCATTAACTTCATCGACTTTGAAAAAGAATTTGACAGCGTGGATCGAAGTGTGCTATGGAACCTGATGTGCCATTACGGAATCCCAGTGAAAATAGTCAACTTAGTGAAATTCTCATATGAAGGAACAAACTGCAGTGTCTTTCGTGAAGGCCAAATATCAGACCCCTTCGATATCTTCACAGGAGTGAGACAGGGATGCCTTCTTTCACCTTTCCTCTTCAT
>JBDFRD010332914.1:0-10258 GCA_039654405.1 Bullina lineata | reverse complement strand
CCCCCCCCCCCCCCCCCCCCTTATTTTCCCCCATCTCTTCCCGCTCCCTTCCCTTCCCCTTTTCCCAGTCTAACGTTGCACGTACGCACGCAAGGATTTCATATTGAATCAATGAAGCCTTCCCTGAACCCCACAACAACACAGTTCGTCCCTCCCACCCCGATCCCACTAGATCTACGCTCCCCCCAATCTCACTCCATGCCAGACTGTGCAGCGGGACAATGTTATTACTGCTATTTACGACTGTCTTGTCTGTTGGCCACTGTTTTGTCATTATTGCTACTTACGGTTATCTTTTCTGTTGGCTATTGCTTTCTTTTTTTTAATTTTTATTACATTTGTATTAGTTAGTTACGGCTGTTTTGGTCTGTTATTCACTATTTTGTTATTACTACTTACTGTCTTGTCCATCGGACACTACTACAAGTTACACTAATTGTCTTGTTATGATTGTTCTACTCGTTGCTGCAGTGATGTTATTGTAATTTACGGTAGTTTTGTAGGTTGGCCACTTCAATATTATTACTGTTAATTACGCCTATCTTGTCTGTTGCCCACTTTTATGTCATTACTGTTCATTATACATGTCTTGTTATATGGGCCATTGTTATGTTATTACTGTTTATTATGCATGTCTTGTCTATTGGCTACTAGTATGTCATTACTGTTCATTATACATGCCTTGTATATGGGCCACTGTTATGTTACTACTGTTCGTTGTAAATGTCTCGCTTATTGGCCCCTGTCATGTTATTACTGTAACTGTGAGTAACTATTGTCTTGCTACTGACCACAACTATTGTACGTTTCTTTTCTGAGTTGGCCATCCACTCGCTGACCCCGGTCCTCTCACGGACATGCCCCCATATCAAACCGCAGAATGAAGTATCATCGGCTTTCCAACAACACCTGTGAGGGTCGTTTCACCTTCATCTATCCCCTCTGCTTTCTCCATTCCCTCGCCTCCATCTTCGTTGTTCCAACTGTTCACCCTTCCTCCTTTTTTTCTTCTTCTTCTGGATCATCACCCCCATCATACCTGGTACAGTTCTCACCCATACACGCACACAAACGCGAACATACCCAAAATCTCTAAAACATTACTTCGCGCATATGGTGAAGAGATACAAGTATTGTGGCATAAAAACGCAAGTTTACTTTGACTCAAGCTGAGCCTGAGGAGATGGAGAAGTGTGCCTGCAAAGAAGTACCCAGCTGATTCCCTAACTTCCACCAGCAGGAACCCAATGAACTAACTCAACTAAGGCCTTGTTGGCCCACACTAAGGGTAGGAACATAAAGAAAAAGTATGTGTATGCTTGCATGGTGGGGGAGGCAGCCTATTATTATTATTACATTGTATTATTATCAGCTTGTGTGAGTTTATTAATTCACTGTGTGTCAGGTCTGTCTTATTTCTCATTAACTACATTATTTACCCGTCCATGCTCCCTGATCCTTTATATTGGGTTTGAGGTGGCACAAGCTAATCAGCTAGATGAGGGCACTTAGGAATGGTTGGCCAGGTCAGGTCCCAATGAAGACCTTTCCTGCCTAAATGAAGAACCATATTGTGACTCAATAGTTTAAACTGATAGACAAACTATACACAGCATCACTCATTTTTTAGCGTCAGCAGCTTAAATGCTACCAAGCCAGCAAATATTTGTCAAGGACTTCAAACTTTTAAAACTATCTAATGTAATTTCCCAAAATGTGGGGCGAATATAAAGTACAGTTGTTTTTTTTGTGTGTGTGAATTGGTAAGATTCTCATCGCCTTATTGAAACAGCCAAGGTATCAGAAACTGTTTTGCCCACAAGTGACTGTTTCCATATGGCCCTCATAAAACATTAAAAAGAAAAAAGAAGACTTTCCTTTTCATGCCACTTCCGTGGTGGCTACTAAACAGAACAAGTGAAAACTATCAAAAACACTTGTCTTGACCTTTGGCCTGTGCCTTTTCCACACCCTGACAAAAATAGACAACTTTGTTTGATCTTCTCAAGGTGGTTCTTTGTTTGTTTTTTTTCTCTTGTTTCACATTAGTCAAAAGTGGATCATGCAACAATTCCTGCTTACCTGAAGGAAGAACACATAAAGAAACAAGAACAACAAGAAAAATTAGATGAAAGAAATCAGGAACAAAAATGTCCATGGAGATGAGCCCATATGACAAGCGATAATCATAAATTAGTGCTAGGAGCAGACAAACCAACTTTGACAAGCAGAATGAAAAGAACTGGAAGCCAGAGTGAGAAACCACTTTAGCCAATCAAAGAACAAACAGATGAAAAACAATGTCAATACACAGACAAATGTTTACAAAATAATTTTAAAAGAGTTTAATGTACCGGTACATGTATTGTACGACCTAGCAAAATTCTAATGGCTTTTGCAAGGGAAACTTTTTTTTAATATACATGTATTGCAGTAAATTAAACACAAAAGCTCTCTAATATTCCACAGTGCTATTCTTGCTGTAAAAAAAACAAAAAAAACTTCCACTCTTCTACTCCTAAAACATTGTGAATGTAGCAACATATAGACAAAAAAGCTTGTCAATCTTCAAGTCCCATTTAAAAACCTTCTTTTATTGCATACACTCCTGATTTAGATATAAGCAAAACTTCTTTCCCAGCAATGCTGAAAATTGGTGCAGCTTAAGTGACAGCAAGAAAAGAATTGCATAATAACTCCTAAAAAAATCCACAAAATACCTTTTTCCTTCTCTCCTGCCAATTCCTTCTTCTCTTTGACTGCTGAATATGCCTTTATTACTGCCAGTCTTTTCTTGGCCTTTCTTTCGTGACATTTTCTGTCCCATATCTATTTGTTCCCCTTAAAACCTTTTCTTGATATTTGGGAAAAAAATAAGAACTCCTATTGAGAGCATAATATATACTGGTTTCCTGTGCTTGAGCACAGAATATACACATCACACTGAAGCTGCATTTCAGCATAATATACGCTAGTATAATGATGCTTAATAAATTCAAACCTTCAGCTTGTGCAATGTCTAGCTAAGTCCAAGATAGGATGTTTGAAACCCAAAAGGATTCTTCATTTGCCAATGCCCTGACAGAGGATGGCTTGTCATCTCCACAAAAAGACCTATGATAAATGAATGTAGATCTATAGGGAACTATAATGAAATACTGAATCATACGCTTCTTTTTCTTCTAGCCTCTAATAAAAAGTAAGTCAAAGTAAGACTTAAGAAACCATCAAAATAGAGCCAATACTTATGATGCTGCTATTGTGATGCAAAACAACATGAGTTTTGCACTTAATTTTTTTATTGTAAGCCGAACAGAAAAGTAATATTATTTATACTATGGGACAAATGTTGCAATTTCATCTATCACAGAATTTTGACATTAAATCGCCATGGACTCAGAAATAATATATTTCACAGTTTTTATTTAGATAAGTTTTGAAAAAATGAGTAACTAAGACTTCTCCCAAAATAATCTCAATTTGTAAGTTTGGGAAATTGATTGAATGTGAAATTTACAAAAAAGCAAAATTTAAATGAATTGAATTATGTTTTTCCACAGGCATGGAAAAGTTTTAGAAAAGCATAGATCTAGCTCAATTCAATGTGTAAGCAGTTTAACAAATAACCATTTAGCATCACCATAATAGAGATTAAAAAGAGGAAGTGGGGTTGGATTGGCCACACTTTGAGAAAGCCTCCAAGCAACATTACAAGGCAGTCGCCGGACTTGAATCCACAGCATGGGAAAAGTAATGTTGGAAGACCAAAGAAAAAATGGAGGAGATGCACAGACAAAAGCAACTGAATTTTCATGGCCCCAGATGAAGAAATTGCTCCCAACCATGTCCGCTGGCGTACAGTGGTTGCAGCCCGGGAACAAAGAGGAATAAGTTGTCAGAATAGAAAACCTTAGTCTAAACTGATAAACTCTGTCTTTCAAAAGGGGGAGAGAAAGAGTTTAAAAGTGCACACGCCTGACGTGAACAGGATTTAAAACTGCAGCAAAGTCTAATACCTAACCACTTGTCCACCGCATAACTATTTGGAAAACTGAACAAGTTCAAGTGTTCAGAGAATTTCAATTAGTTTTTTGAGATTCATTAAAATAAGACTTGTTCTCTGGATTAATGTTAAACATTTTTAAAGCCATTTTTTTCCATCAATCACTCTGCCAATATTATATTACTAATAAGCTATGGTGATGAGACGAGACTCTGATCCGCTTTTTGATGTAGAAGTTGATGTTCTGAATAAAATGTGTCATGCCTCAGAGCAGAAGTCAATACTAGCAATTTCAAGCCTGCTTGGTCTGAATATTTTGAAGCAACCTGCATTCAACTAGATTCTAGATCTAGAATCTAGACTACTCTGTGAAATCAATTTTGGTTTAAATTTTACTATAAATTAGGCCTGCATAATTAGATATAGAAATCTATCTTGTATGTTTCAATTAAATTTGTTCTGACTTCTTCGCAATAAAACCATTACTAAAGTCTAAAAAAATAAATGATGTTCTGAAAGCTAATCCACTGATGGATGACTAGATCTAGATCTAGATCTAGAAATCTAGAGAGAATCTAGGATTCTAGAATCTAGATATCTAGCTCTGTTCATTAGATCTCTATTTGTGACTCATGGCCATGGTGATTTTTTGTTTTAATTTGAAAAAACAGGGCTGCCAAATCTGTGATAAATAGTTCATCGAAGTAATACACAGTCAGTTTCCTTCTGCCATTCTTAAAATAATTTCGACAGCTACAAAAACTGAAACATTTTAATCAACTTTAAAACACTAATAATAAAAAGGGAATCACCCTCCACATTCGTCACCAGTGAGTTAGCTATCTCCATGTAAACAACGCTGATTTCAACCCTCAGCCCTCAGTCCAAAACCCACGCAGTAATTGCACTTCTACAGTGACCCGAAAACTTCAATAAATTTGACAAAAAGTACAAATAAACTGCATTTGAACGTAGGGCTGAAGGAAAGTAAAGACCACATACCTCAGACGACTGGCTCAAGAAATTTTGACCAATTCAAAACGGCGTTAAAGTTGGCATTGTCTGCGTTCGAGTTTTCGTTGCTCGTCCTCCATGTTTTGAGAAGACACGCTGACCTCTTTGGTTGACCCCGAATCGAAGTCGATTGGCCAATCAGTTGGCGCGAAATTGTGTGAATGTAAAGTTCTAATATAAGGGAAATAATAATGAAAAATATCGCAGACGAAACAGTACGTTTATCAATGATGTCCCTTAAAAGATGAAATTACCGTAAACACTGACTTATTTGTCTGTATGCGACCGTCTATTCGTGTTTGTGTGGAGCGGAAGGTGCTGTCTTATATTCAATGTGCATCACAATGCCATGGGATATCTTCCATGTTACTGAAAACTGAAAACGAAAGATACTAATCGAGCAGCATTTTCTTTTATCAGCGCTTCCTCTAGAACTGTAGAGTGAAACGAGCCAGTCTTCATTCCGTAATACATGTACACGTATTATTTCGTCGTGAGACCAATATTCGTTAGATCCCTAGACATAGTCTGAAATATTACTTGAATTAAGTCAACAGTAATAACAATGAGAAGAAAAAGAAGTATTTTTGCCGGAAGCTGAGAGCTAAGCCTGAGGAAATAATGTACTCGTATTTCTGTTTCTTAAGATCCACAACTGTATGCATGCTCACCTGAGACACATAGTCGGTGACAGTCATTGAAAAGACATAAGCCGCTGTTAAAAAGATGGTCACTGAAGGCTGCTGGGATGGTAAGTAAAGTTCCTTCAAGGCCAATGGGGCCCATAGAGCCGGAGACTATCACGGTTTCTGTAGCGTAAAGCGGAACAGATTAGTTTTGCTTTATCTCCTAGACAGGACACCAGTCTGTTGTAGGTTTACTTCCCTGCAAAATATGCCGTACTCAGTTCGCACCTGGGTGGGGAGAGGAACAATGTGTGAACAATGGTATTTCGCAAGGTCATGACACGGTCATCTCCCGGATTCGAACCCTGGACCCTTGGATTAGGAGTCCAACGTTCTAATCATTCGGCTGCCGCGCCATGGGATGGTAACGAAGGCCAATTAGCTTGCACATCGGTGGACTTCTGTTCGCAAACCCTTTTTTTAGCTTGGTCTGTGAATGCATCGGTCACCAAAATGTCTCTCAAACAAGGGTTTGTCGCTATGCATAGGAAGCTTTCCACCTTGTGTGGAGGGGTGTCGCAAAGAATTGCTCCCACCGTATGTCTGCGTGATCGTATGAGGCGACTAAAAGACCAAATAGGTAGTGGCTCCCGATACTGAGCTTTCTAGTCCTCCAGGTTGGGGGTTGGACATAGGGTTAACACCCCTATTCTGTAAAAATGAACAAAGTTACAGAAACACATACAAGGAAAAAACACACTCAAGTCTTGGGAGAAGATGAAGCTTCCGACAAGGAGCGTATGATGCCCAACGGTCAAAGCCGCAAGGGAACCCCTAAAAACCCGAAAACAGGGAAGGCCAAGGGAATCATGGAGAAGATGTGTGGAGAGAGACAAGGAACGAACAGGACAAACCTGGTCACATCTGGCAAAGTTATCCCGGGACAGACTGAAGTGGAAATCATTTGCGTGTGGCCTATAGCTTGATGGTGTGGCGCGGTGGCCGAATGGTTAGAGCGTTGGACTCCTAATCCAGGGGTTCAGGGTTCGAATCCGGGAGGTGATCGTGCTGTGTCCTTGGGAAAGACACTTTACACCATTTTTCCTATCCCCACCCAGGTGCGAATTGGGTACCGGCATACTCTGTCGGGGAAGACTAGCGTCCTATCTAGGAGATGAAGTAAAATAATCTGTTTCGCTTCACGCTTCAGAAACCGGGATAAGCTCCGGCTCTATGGGCCTCATTGGCCTTGAAGGAACGTTACGATAGCCTGATAAGGGTGAGGGGCAATGATGATGATCATGAATGACAAGGAATGGAACACAGGGAGACCGCACGAACAGAAGGGGAGCTTGAGGCAAAGATAGGTATCGAGGATCTCTGATATCATTGTATATAAATCCGTACAAGAGATAAAGTTTGAAGAAATCCCACTGAATCTGTCCTCAGGGAAACTTAAATTATGAACTCACTAACGACCAAACTAAGAACTAAGCGTATTTGTAAAATAATTTCCTTTTAAAAAGTATCCATGCCGGTGTATATACAGGCTTACTTTATAGATCTATCTATAAAAACTGGCGTCGATTTGCACATACCTGTCTACGTTTCAGCATCTTGTGGGATTGTAAAGAACGATTTGCTGTCTTGTCAATTCATTTATACAGTCGCTTAGTAGGACCAGCTGATGCTTTTTCGTATTACGTCTTTTTCTTCAACATCATGATTATCACTTTATATATCCCTTCCGCAGAGTACAGAACGCAAGAGGCAGTAAAAAACCCGGAAGATTTGTTTTCGATAAAAATGTGATGAAACGAATACTTTTTCACAGCCATATTAGTGCCTGTTTCTCGTAAACCATGGACAAAATGCAAGTCGATCTATGAAAAATAAGACACCCGTTTGATGGGTAAATCAAATACCCTATAACGATAGTAAAAGTTAAATGTTTAAGAGCTCTTTTTTACGTGTGCATTAATCAATGAGACTGCCCGCGGATTCCCGCAGTCAAACCGAATGAGCTAGGGTTGTTTGTTTCTAAGTGTACCCTCATTATAGAGTAGAGTCTGGTGATGCGTCCGCGAGGTCAGTGCGTACAATAACTATATTTTGATAGATGGGAAAATAGATGAGTTATAGCTTTGTGAATGCCTAATGGTGGACGTATACCGAACCTCACTCTGAACGTTTTTGCGCGACTTTGCAATTTCCGGTCGCGCTGGGCGTCGAAATCGCAAAACGTTCAAACTCCAAAGTTTCTCTATAATAATGTGCTGTTGGCGATGTTTCAGAATGGTGTAGAAGCAGTGGCATGTATTTTTTTTACGATTTATTTGATCGATTTTACATTACTTTGATGGATTTTCAGCGTCGTAGTTTTTCTTTTACCGGCAAGAGCCATTATAATAAAATTGAATTATGAACGGAAATCACTTCGCACCGAACGGCACTTTGATAACGACGCGATTCACGAATGCATAATTAACAGAACGCATTGTCTAGATTTGGATAACCCATTTAATCTGTCACTTCGTCTATACCAAGCAACCCCGGGCGGTGTCAGCGGCTGTAGGTTTTTACACATACAGAAAACGCCAATATATAGATAAAAAATAAGCCGCTAAAATGAACACAGATTAGCACAGAGGTTCGACTATGTTTGTGTATGTGATCAATAACACTGCTGTATCACCTCCGGATATTTCGAGTATATAGTCCTTGGATAGTTGAGAACTCACAGCAAGCAAGTTTGATTTGAGCTTTTAGTCTATGACAATCTCTTCCCAATTTCCAAGTCATGCTTCTTCCTGATGGGTGTATTTTTCAGATGAATCCATATTGTAACTTGCTGTAACAGTTTACCCGAGCTGTTACAGTTCACCAACACAAATACGAAATGTGTTTGTGTTTTTTTTTTAGAAAAAGAGAAATCACATGACTAAGTTAAAAGAGTTTGAACTAGCTGTAACAGCTTACTCGAGTTCGTTTATGTTTAGGGTTCAAATACGAAATTGTGTGGGGTTGTTTTTTAAGAAAATAAAAATGGCATGACTCAGTAGAAAGAGTTTGCTTGGGTTGGCCACACACGTTTGTAGTCGAAGTCGCGTTTGCAACAGCATGTTCAAAACGCTGCGGGCAGGGCAACAGCCGGTGATAGAAATTATCGCTGGGTTTTGTCATGCTTTGGGCTCATTCAGTCCTACGGAAGACAGCGCATCCGCAGCTGGTCATAACATTACAAAAAAACTTGAAAAGGATTCTAGTAACTTCATGTTTAAGTTTAAAGATGTAACGTGGGAACACAAAAGATGCATTGTGTCTTTGTGGCTACATACGCACAACGCGTTGAACATCAGAGTTTTTCTTTTTTTCAATTATAATACGTTCGAGGAAAATAACCTACATATTATGCAGAATACGCAGAGTGTTAATACCAGTAAAAGAAGCTATCCCAAAGAAAATAAAAACAACCCAACGCTGGACATTTCTGTCGTCAAGGGTTCTAATAACAGATAAGCACTACCAAAGTGAACATTAAAACAGATCTCGATGTTTCTGTCTTCTGGAGTGAATGAAGAAAGACACGAAATAAAAAAAAAAAGAAGAATAGGGGCCACACAAAGCTCGGTTCCAAAATCATTGTTAAATTATCTTCTTCTTATACTCCATTTGCATATAAATATAAAACTTGTTCTTCTTGGTTCCTTTTATTCCCTCTCTTCCTCTCTTGTAGTATGTGTAACACTCGTCTATTTCCCCGCCCCTTCTTGCTCTTTTAATTTGTTTGTTTGCTTTTCAACCCGTCTGTGCTTTCCCTTTTTCAATCTTGATCATTCCCTTTCTGTAGTCTATCTGTGTTCACCTCGTCCTTACGTAGCTTATTGTGGCTAGCTTGACTGAGGTTTACGTCAGATGGAATAAAATGTCTATAAAGACAAACTCACTTGTTGGATGACACTAATCGCCTTTAAGTATACTGAAATCTACCTAAGTAATATTTTAAAATAATGTAGCCGGTGTCAGCTCCCAGCCGCAAGGAAGGATGAAACCTAGGTATGGTGCTCATCGTTTGCTTTCGACCGCAGGAGTCGTTATGTTTCGTTTCTTGCGCGCGCGCGCGTGTGTGTGAGAGAGAGAGAGAGGGAGAAAGAGAGAGAGAGAGAGAGAGAGAGAGAGAGTGTGTGTGTGTGTGTGTGTGTATGTGTGTGCGTGCGTGTGGGCGTGCGTGAAGATGGAGGGTGGAGGAAAAGTTTTCAATATTAATATTTTTGTTCCTAAATCAATTTCTGTTGGGACAGAGCAGTTCTTAGAAAAAAGATAACCATATCTAAACATATTCCTGGGAGTGCTAGGGCTGAAAAATGAATAAGAAAGAGAAAGACATAGAGAAACAGGCAGAGAGATAGAGAGTAACGGGAAGAGAAAAAGCCGGAGGGAGAAAGAGAGATAGAGAGTAACGGGGAAAGAAAACGAGGGAGGGAGAAAGAGAAAGAGAGAACGAGAGAGGAGAGATGATTGAGGATAGATAGAGGAGAGGATAGAGATAGATAGATAGATAGATAGATAGATAGATAGATAGATAGATAGATAGATAGATAGATAGATAGATAGA
>JBDFRD010332803.1:0-10258 GCA_039654405.1 Bullina lineata | reverse complement strand
CTATGGTGCCCATGTCACTTTTAGGTCCAATATCTAGCCTTAGACCAAATTTGGAGTTTCAATCTGCCTTTGTTGCTAAGATTACTCTGACCAAAATGATTAAATCCTACTCAAATATATATATAGTAGTATAGAAGTATAGATACATTGTTTTTTCGAACGTAGGCCTACCCTGGCACAAGATTACAAAATTAATGAAAATCTATTGGCCAATAGACTATAGTACATATGTATGTATAAAGCAAAGGCATTTTGGGGCTGGGAATGGGGGGTGGGGAGTAAAAGTAAAACCAAGGGAGTCACCGTGCACAGAAATGCATTACATGTATTTTGATGAATTCACACCTTCACCAACTTGTTTTACATTTAACTTTAATGTTGATGGTTGTCATTCATATATCAAGTTTTTATTGTTTTATCTTAGGAAAAATCTCAAGAATTTGGTCCCATTGTTTACTCTCATAGCATATTTTTGAAAAGGCGAACTACAAAAAAAATATACTGTCACATAGTAAAAATGATAGAGCTTCAAATAACTTATTTATTTGATAAATGAAAGAGCCTACCAACCCCTTGAAGACAATTTCTGTAAGTTTTGGAAATGATTGCATTGTTTATGAAATGTGCAGCTCCATCTTACTAAGTGATTACTTTTGTCTGTCACTGACCTTTTCAGCTTCAGAGCAGCCCCTTTGATTTCATAGCGTACCTTTGCTCATGATTTAGTCCTGCCATACTCTTAAGATGCGTTTGATCCTATAATTGCCCTTCGCTTTGGCCACTGACAAACGTTCTCCATTAATGAATGCAAAAAGTAGATAAAGGCTACAACTGCAAGGAAGCTGAACAATGCAAATAGAAATTACAGTGGAGTCCGCTTTAAAGTGAACTCTTTGAGACCAGAAGAAAGTGTTTACTTTATCCGAGGTTCAGTTTAACAATTTTGGCCAAAATCAAGGGAAGCAACAAGAAAATGCCAAGTGAACGAGTTTTCGTTTTTTTAGTGGTGGGTCTTGGGTGGGGGTGGGGTGGGGGGACAACACAGCGGGTGAGTGTAGACTAGGCTAGAGCTCTTTCTTTCTGATTGCCGTCGCCAACGCCAAGCTGGGATTGTCTGCCGATGTCCGGGGCAAAGAATTTTATTTTCACAGCATGTCGACAGTGACACGGTCGGTCCGTTCTTCGCTTTCACTCATTTTGGGCGTTCACTTTATCCGATTTCCCCATGAAACCGGTTCATTTTATCCACAATTTTTTTTACTTAAACAAATAGCGTTTCAACCAGGACCACAGAATATCGTTTACTTTTAACCGATTGTTCAAATAAAGCGTGTTCACTTTAGGCGGATTCAACTGTACAAGGAAAATGACCTATCCTGAAGAACACAAGGACAAACCAACGTATCAACAATTGCTGTCTTCAACAAAAAAGACAAACAATCAAATAAAAGGAGAACAGAGATAGGGATCAGGTGAAAAGGAGGAAAATTACTTCAGAAAAAATCAACTCAGGTTTAACACACAAAAAACAACATAAGCACAAGAACTCGTGTACTTTTTTTTCCATAAATGTAAACCACATATCTTTAATTGTAAATCATACACGCATAAAGTTTCTAATACAACAGACATAACAAAGACACCCAAACGCATACTGACTACAGCTGTATTATTTTTCTTTCAACATTAACCCTTTTAGTTTTCTTTGAGCAAGCATGAAAAAAGAAATCCCAATTAAGAAAAGTCCCATAAAAATTGACAGTGTTGTGCCAAATTATTCCAAATTCAGTATTACAGGAAAACTAGACTATTTCATCTGTTTACAATAATTCTCAGCTATTGATGTGATGCAATTTCACTCATAAAAACAAAACAAAACCAAAAACGCAAACTTTTGGCCTAAAAAAAAATGAATCACAGTATTGACACATGCATACAAAAACATGCACACTGGCACCCACACAATCAACCAGGTTCTTCCAACAGTCTTCCAACACCCTCACTCCACTTGCTTATACACAGCTCTGACGTATAGTACTCTGACGTTTAGTACTGAGGCATGACCGGCCAAACACAATTCAATCCCAAAACACGACAGCTCCAATGCAATTCTGAGGACATAAGAGGTAGAACATTTAGAGTCAAAACATTTTACTACATTTACAGAGTAAAAAGGGTGAAACATAATGTCAATCAGTGAAATTAAAAACTCAAATAACTAAAATCAGATTCAGGGTTGATGACAACTGAAATCGAGATGCAATTTTATTGCCTATTCCATTTCCTAACAGAGTTCTTTCTCTGAAATTCAACACCCCACTTTTGTTCTGCTTTACAAAAATTGTTTCAAAGTCATCCTAATCAAGGGATACGAGTCATGTAATGTTTCTTTTTTGTGTCAGTTGTCTCCCTTGATAAAATGGTGTCTCACACAGATTCCTTGAACAATTTTTCTCAACCCACGGACTTTGAGGAATGCGTGTTGGACTGTATTGCACAAACGAGGATTATCATAAATCAATTTCCACTCCTACTTTTAGATTCTCTTCATTTAAAGCTAGGTTTTACGTAGCTAAACAACACATGACATCATCATAAAAATATTGTGAGACATGGTCCCATTGCCAGTTCATTCTCCCTTCCTCTCGCTCTCTCAACAACAAATCTGCATATTTGTCTGATCAAGCAATCACCTCTTTTGTGTTTGCTGTTTGCAAGAGCATTGACCTAAGTCACCCTTCGAGGACAGTAATGTCAAATGTTGGTTTGTCTTTGTGTATTTTTACGGGGTACCTTCATTTGGTTGTGTTTGCTCCTTTGCATTTTTCAACTTCCCTGCAGCTTTCATTCACTTTTGTTTTCATTTATTAAGCCTCCCACTGTCTGTCTGCTGCCATGGCAAACTGCCTCCTCTTCTTATTTATGTCAGTCATGTGGCTTTGTGTATTATCTTTGTATAAAAACATTCGGTTTGAACTTACAGATCTTCATATTCATATTGGCAATTACGGAAACAACCAAAGCCAGACCAATTGACTAGGTGCTTGCCTGAGTGCATTGTGTTGCCTGCAGAACCTACACTTCTACCCACCTGCCTCCTCTTAAAGTTGAACAATTAACAAGGAGTAGTGCCATCTTTGTTGCCGCCTACCCAGTCCCACAAAATATTAATCAGTTCCTGTGCAATATTTATTACACTAATATGCATATGACCGAATATCTTTGTTCTTTTGCCAATGCATATGTTGACCGCATAGAAGCATGGGTTATAAAACAACACAATTTTGTGCTCCAAAAAATAAAGGGCCTGTTTAGTTGTTCTTTAGCTTACCTGTTACAACTATACAATATCTATTGACTACATGTTCAGTCAAAAATATCCTCTTTATCAGCAATATATTGAACAATGTCACGTGGTCTCATCAATCGTTCAGAGTCGGCATCAGGAATCTCAAAACCTGGTACAGAAGAAAATAGCACAATAAGTGTTTGTTCAAACTAATTTTTCACTGTCATATTCTATCAATTTAACGTGAAGTTAATTTTTAAAAAAAAGATTAGTAAAATAATTTCAGTGTGCACTGAGATACTTAAGCCTTTCACTATCGCCTACTTTATTTTCAAATATAGTTTTTTTTACTCAATTCAAATTGACACTTTGGGACTATTTTTTACAAAAGTCTATAACTTTGACAAAAATGTTTTTTCTCTTAACAAAAAAAAAGACTTTCTTTAGAAATTTCAACATCATAAATAACTATAGGTCTACCGATGTAATACCTTATGATTAACCCTCTAACTCTAATACTTACAGCCACATTCAGCAACTAGCTCTGAATGCTTAGTAAAGGTGTGTTTACACGAGTAGGTTTTAGGAACAGAAAAACGGAAAGAGAATTAGTGGAAAGCACTGTTGCGTTTACACGAGTCCAAAATAGGAATGAAACCCCAGCCTTTCCTATTCCCCGTGAAAAGCTCGAATAGAACCATTCCTATTTTTCATTCCAATTTAGGAAAGGTCTTACGTCACGTGACCCAATACATGACCTAATTCTTGCGGGCAAAATGACGCTTGGACTGTCAACCGAAGAACATTTTGTCACAATTTTTCACAGTCTGCCGTGTCTTTGGGACACAAACATAATCACAATAAGTGTGAGAGAAAGGTTTGTTTTTTTTCTTTGCAGTTTTTTCTTCCAGGATTAAAGCTGCAGTCACACATAACAAATTGTTCTCGTCACTGGAGTCAGCCATTGGGGTCAAGCCACATGAATAAGTCACGTGATTCTCTATTATGAAATCGGACTCGTGTAAACAAAGCGTTTTGAGTGGGAAATCAGAAAGGAGAAAACGGAAAGCCAGGAGAGCTCTCCTACCACGGTTTCCATTCCGTTTTTCTATTCCTAAAACCTACCCGTATATAACTTCATAAAACTAGAATATTAATGGAACAAAAACTTTTTGATCAATCATTCTCCTTTTTTGCACAAAAGTAAACACATATTTTTCATACCTTTCATCAATAAATTCAGCATCTACATAACTTTAATCATCTCTCATGTAGGCCTGCACTATGAATACTGTTCCTGTAAGATTCTAAGATTTTGTCCACCCAAAACGTGGTCCCCATCATGGTGTGTTTCTTCACTCACATCACTAGAGCTAGTTCTAGGTTCATTATTAACTAATTATACTTCTTGCCATCATACATATATGTCCTGTAGCTTCTCTATATGGAGTCTCAAATCATCATCCATGTCACAAACTTTCCAAACGAATTACCAAAATAAGTTCTGAACTTTAGAAATTCACAGAATTTGATTTGATTGAAACAAAGACTTAGACTGATAGGAAGTGTGAAACGTTAACTTTCAGTTTCGATCAGACAAGGTTCAAGATTTCTGGTAATACACGAGATAACATTGGAAATAGTGAGGGGGTATGTTTGGGGGCATGGCTAGCGATTAGTGGCGACTGCAAGGGTTAGAGGGTTAACTAGAATAAAAATCCCATTAACAATTCTTCAAGACTGAAGAGAGACTGGTATGAAGTCACATCGAACACTTAAATTATAAAGCTTACCAAACTCATCTTCAATGGCCATGATTATTTCCACTTGATCAAGACTATCAAGCCCAAGGTCATTCATAAAATGGGAGTCCATTGTCAACTGTTGAAAAAAAATTGGAATTGCATTCATTGAGATTAGTACAGAAGAATGGGTACATTCTCATTCAGTCACAGACTTAGTACTCAAATGAAACACACCAAGCACAGAAGGGGAGGGAGTGAAAGAAAGAGAAAGAGAGAGAGTGATATGTAGAAAGAGAAAGAGAAAGAAAGCATAGAAGAGAAATTGCTATCATTATCATTAAAATAATGACAGATTTTACTTCTATGTTCTGATAAATATGTGTTTTATAAATTATGTGATTACAAAACTTTTCATACTTTGATAAAAAAAAAAAAAAGCAAACCATTCATGTGAGGCTGAAGGTTCCTTTTATTATCTACCTCATATTTCCTCACCCAACAGGATTTCAATACATCTGAGATGGAATATGCATACAAAAACATTCTTTTGTAATGAATATATTCTGCCAGTTCATGCCATAGAACGAAAGAAAAAAAAGGGGGGGGAAGGCAGGGGAGGAGAATATGATAAACAGTTGTCTTTTCCACAAATGGTTTTGAATATGACTGACATGAGTACAAATGAAATGAAGTGGTAAAACACACCAGCATAGAAATTATTTTACAACAAAAAGTACCTTTTCTGGATCAATTTTGTCATACAATTTCAAAACCAGATCAACACGTTTCTGTATAGTCTCTAATGTGAGTGGTGCTTTACCCGCATACCACCGGCATGGCTGTTTGAATGTGTGCTGAAAAAAAACATTACACACCAAAAATCACAATATTATTATCAAAATGATCAAACCAGATACAAAATCAGGAGGGAATAATTTTGACTTCAAGAACATAATAAACCACAGCAAGTTTACTTCAAATTTCATCAACATCCCTCTTGACTTTGGACCTTGGTTCTAACAAGAGGAAAGCAGAGTGTACCTTTTCAGCATTGACTTTATCATAACACTTGCAAACTTTCAAAACTTTCTCTTCAATTGCAGCAACAGTTACGGTAGCACTGCTCAATGGCCTTGCTTGATTTAACAGCTGAAGCTGGCAACAAGAAAAATTGGAAACTGCTTATATTTCACTAAGACTTAAGAGACTACAATATATTAGCGAAAAAATTAGTATGAATCTTAATCTTATATAAAAAATGAAAAAGTGGTGCAAACAGGAACACAACAAAGAATAAACCTACAGTTCTTTCCTCTCAATCTGTATACTTCAGTCACTGATTTTGTTATTCCTTCAATTGTCAGTTTTTGAGGTATAGAAATCCAACAATACTTAAAAACTGCTAGTTATCCAGACTAATTTAGCAATGAAAGCCCTTTTACAGTGTAATTGTTACAGCTCATGACCAGAGGACTTTGAAGTCCTGTGGCAAATTTAAGCAAAACTAAATTCGTTATAAAGCTTAATTTACTGACTTTTCAGAATGTTGAGGCAGAAACAGCATCATTTAGACAAAGAGAAAGACTTGGTACTATATTACAGCAACTAAAAAACAAAAGTCGCTACATGAAATTTACATTAAGTGCCTCTCAGACTTCAAGTTGGTACCGAGGCTTTCTCAGGTGGGTTAGGAAACGTAGTGTTTACATTACAGTATAGGTTAGGATTAAATCCCATTGATGTAGAACTAGATTTTTACCAAATCTAGCTTGCAGTCTTCTCTGATCTAGTCTTCCATAACAGTTGAGGAAAATCCCATCAGATCTTTCTACTATATCTGGGCCCAACAGATCCTCATATCATACAGCTTAATTTGCGAATGGCCAATTTGAAACAGCACACAAAAAACATGAGTGTACCTGATGTTTTTTCTCTTTTCAATCTTTGTGAACAAACAAGGGTAGTACCCAAACAAGCTCTGGTGCTCAACTGAAATAACACTGCTGAAGTGTAGCTAATTTAAAAATAAAATTGTCGACTCCTGAGACGGCTGAGAAACGAGTCAAGAACTAGGCCTTTCACATTTGTCTGTGCACTCACCTTTGCATGGCAAACCTAATCAAAATGCAACCTGAGTAAGAGTAAAGTTCCCTTGAGGCCTGTCAGACTCATAGAACTGGAACTTATTACATTACTTAGATCTATCCTGTTTTCGGAGGCGTGAAGCAGTAGAACAGTTCTAAAATCATCTCCTGTCTCCTACACTCTACACCTGGCCTGGATCTAGATTCTACACAGAATCATCAGAATGCCAGTCCTTACCAAGGTAGACTCTAGATCTAAAGTGACAAGATAAAAGATAGGCCTATAGTCTGTGTCACTTCGATTTGGACCTAATAAATTGTGTTTATATTCAACAATTGGGCATGAAATGCATCAGAATCTATAGCAACGCAAGTATTTTACATGGTCGTTTTGAAATGTACACTCACCAGATCAGAAACTGCAGTTTTTAAAGAATTGACAATGTTTACAATGGACACTGATAAAAGTGAGAAGTAGTAGCCATTTTGTAATTTTTTAGTCACGTATCAAAGCAACTTTAGACCTTGTAGACTCAATGGTTATGTTGGCAGGTAGCAAGGTTTTCCGACGTTAAAACAGTTTTGCAGGCAACAATGCACATTTTTTAGGATTTTATTCAAAATTTGACATATTGTCTTTTGTCGTGCCTTAATTTCATCTCGATCTAATGGTGCAGCAACAGACGAACAGCACATCAGTGACATCATTAATTCTTGCGTCACCGCCCGCATTTTCTTTGTACACTTGTTGTGTCACTTCCGTCTTGTTGGTAGTGTGAAATGGCGCCAGTTTTAACGCGGGACGATTCGGAATTCCTTTTAGTACATCTACGAAGTCACGCTTACATTTTAGACTCCATGAGTAGTATGTTTCAAAACGACCAGGAAAAACACTTGCGTTGCGATAGTGTCCGACGCATTTCATGCCCAATTGTTGAATGTAAACACAATTTATTAGGTCCGAATCGAAGTGACACAAACTCTAGATCTAGATTCTAGTCCTAGTTGACTTTATCTCTTTGGGTTTTTTTTTTACTTGTTGCATAAAAATCACTTCCCTTTAATTTCACTTCTAACTTTACATCCCTAATACTAGACATAGATCTAGATTCTAAATGTAACTGCAGAGTAACCAATCCTAGACGAAACTAATCCTTTCAGCTAGAAAATGAGGGGGACGACTTCACTAAGTGAACGAAGTGTAGTGTAGGCTAAGCAAGAGTGTTCTTTTTTTCTTTATTTTTTTTTCATCATACCTGCGGTACATTTTTCAGAAGAGCATTTTGTGACGATGAATGATATTGTTCATTTATTTTACGTTGTAATGCAACCACACCGAGCCTTGGAACTGTTGTACGGGCAACAGTGGTTGCAACAGAGCTAAGTGACCTCACGTTCCTCAACAAAGTCGCCATCTTGACCCAAAATGTTACCCAAGGATCATAGCAAGGTCGTTGTTTTCGCTTTCACACTGTTTACGACAACAAATTGTGTTCAGTCAATTTTTATCGGATTAAAAATGTAAATAAGCTAACCTTATACGCTGAAAGGACAGTTCTTGGTAGAAATGCTGAAATATTTTTCAAATAAGCAACATTTTTTTAGGTCGTAAAAATATGAAACCGGAAGCGAATGAAAGTGTCGCATAAGGCAAGGCATGGTAATTTGGCCTCTGTTTTTGTGATCCATGTGTTGAATTTTACAAGAAGTTGAAGCTGTCGAGAATCTGGAGTGGTTTGAAAGGTATTTGCCATCGAAATATTGTGTAATAGAAAAGGGGGAAGGATTCCCGGGTAAAATTGAAGATTAGCAGACCACTTGCCGGACCTACCCTAACCCTAACACCTAGAATCTAACCCAAACTTACCCTAAACAATATAGATCTAGATCTTGATATCTAGGCCTAGATCTACATGGTGGTGGTCTGCTAATGATTGCTAATGTTCAAAGAGGCCGATTTCCGTACGCGGTACCCTCCCAAGTGACACACAAAAAAGGGTTTTTACCCTAACTTAGACAATGTGTATTTTATTTTGGCTGTAGTTATCCGCAACACCCTGTTGCAAGTAGACAATTTGTTATCCGCAACACCCTGTTGTGAGAGTACCGCTAGATCTATGCGTGCATGCTAATTCAAGTTTCTGGTGAAACTGTTTATAACTTGAAAAAATTTCATTTAGATTCTAGATAGATCTATCTAGATCTAGGTCTATATCTAGTTCAAAAGCTATTTTGAGCACAGAGTTTATTGAATCGATCACGGAATGTCTAGGTAGGGTAGACTTGAAACGACCAGCCATGATGGCAACACTCTGACACACATCTTGAGCTGATCAAAACATGAATAGGGGTGTTGCGGATAATCACTCCCTTTTATTTTAGTAAGGATTGTTGCAATGATGAGCGAAGTTCAGTTGAAGTCTATAGCAATGCCACCGCGTTCGGAAATCCTCCTGAAGTTGTTTCCTGCCGTTTTGTCTTTCTCTTTCTTTCTTTCTCTCTCTCTTCCTTTCCTTCTTTTCCTCTACTCAGTAATGAAGCTTCTGACATACATGTACGCGTAGGCCCTGCTTGAACAATTCATAATTAAGTAAGGTTTTACTTTACTGAAAAGCGATGAGGAGGAAGGGATGCTGTTTGTGTCGTCAGTGGTCTCGTCTAGACTACCAGTTCTCTCCTCCCTGTCCCCTTACAACTATAAAGCTCATGCTGCTGCGGTTTATTCAGCCAGCAATGAGAATGATTACATTCTTAGGAAAATTGAGGTAGACAAGGGGTGATTTGGCTTTTTGGTAACAAGAGTCAGCACTTTCGCTTTTTGAATTAGTGACATCTTTTCATTTCGGCACTATTTTGTTAGTAACAGATAGGAAGCTGAGGGACCAACAAGCTGGATTCAGGAAGAATAAATACTGTGCAGACCAGATGGCCACTCTGAGGATTATTGTGGAACAATCAAAGGAATGGAACTCGTCATTAGTCATCAACTTCATCGACTTTGAAAAAGCATTTGACTGTGTGGATCGAAGTGTAGGCTACTGTTGAAACTGATGCGCCATAATAGAATCCCAGAGAAAATAGTCAACTTAGTGAAATTCTCATACGAAGGAACAAACTGCAGAGTCTTTCACGAAGGCCAA
>JBDFRD010332692.1:0-10260 GCA_039654405.1 Bullina lineata | reverse complement strand
CCCCGTAGAGAATTTTTCTGGGGATGCGGCTGCTGTCCATGCGGTGTAAGTGTCCGAGCCATCTCAGCCTTCTTTTGTCAAGACCTTTTGTTAGACCTACTCACTATTTATAAAGTACAATGGCACCCAATGAAAGTGGTTAACTTTAACTTCACAATTGGTGTATAAAAAAATATTTCTAAGAAGTTGCAATACAAAACTGCATTTCATTGAAAACCTCCTTACCTGGCAACAGGTGATCACGTCAACGAGGTCAGAGGTTGCTTGGATACATTACAAAAAGTTTTAAAATTAGCTAGATCTAGATCTACCAGTTCTCGGACTTTTGTGCATTGTGAAGTGAGTTTTTAATAAAAGTTTCTGATCTGTTGAGTACTTCGCACTTCAAACCATCAGCAAAATCTTTGCGTTGCAATGGCTTCTAACACACTTCGTGCTCATTTTTTGAATTTATTCGCATCTTTGTGAGGACTTGACTAAAGTGACATTATACTTATAGGAGGCCAAATTCAGTAAAATGAGCACAAACTCAAAATGGATTGTAAACTGTATCGAAATGCAAATATTTTGCCAACAAAACAGCGAGAAACACTATCCCTGCTTTTGCTCTGGCCCGTCTCCCTCTGTCTTTTCTCCGAGGCCTGTTTGCATTTCAGAAGGCCAAGCCTATCTGCTCTCATCGCTCTGAGCGTGTCCATCCAGCTCCATCCCCTGCCTGCATCTTAGACTAGTCATAATTAGCTACGCTTATGTTGTTGTATCTCGCCCCTATTCTCCGACCGACACTTTCAACATCCCCCCCCATAATCTCGACGTCGTGTGATCCTGCAATCCAATCTCACCCTTACCCAGCCGCCCGTACTTCACATAAGATCATGATGAAACACAGCTCTTTGTTTTGATTCACGCAGTGGAAGCAGCATCTCAGCGAGGGATCAGAACCAAGATGGGCCTTTGAGTTAGATTTTATGAAGAGGAGCTGCCAGGGTCGTACATTGCATAATGCAGACAGGGATAATCTAGCATGAAATAAGCATGATTTTGGTATTTAAATTTTAAAGCCAATCACAGATTGATTTGTTAGGGACCATAATTTAGTCCCCAAGTCTGAGTTGCGTTGATCAATTGCAAACATCGTTTTTCTTTGGAATCTGTTTAAGAACCCGCTCTGGCCAAGGACATGGTCATCGTGTCTCCTGAGGGGCAGAGACCACTGTACTCACCAGAGTGGCAAAAAATTTAAGATGTACGGACATTGATAAATTATTGTTTTAGACCTGTGAAATCATGTTTACAATTATGTTGCAAAATTAGATACCTTGAATGCGTGTTTTTATAATCGCTTTTGACCAGAATTTATACTTAAAAAGGTTATATTAAATCTAAATTTTCTTGGTTCACATAGACCTGACACGGACTAGATTAATTACACAATGATAAAAGTCACTATTTCCATGTGATGAAACTTCAGTCCTGATTATATTTAATACGATATTTGTTTTCCTTTGGTTTTTTAAGTAAATTTTAACATGAATCTTGGTAAAGATACGCAACACAAGAACAAGCAATGTGCATTGTGCATGATTTTCCTTTTAATGGTAATTTCAGATTTTAAGAACTCAAAATCAGTGACTTAAAGACAGATCCTTGCACTCTTTTGGCTCAACCTCTAACTTAGAATGGCATGGGGGAAAGACATGTGGGCTCACTTTCCTTCAAGTTTCCTCAAAGAACTGGGCATGACTTCAGCGACGTGAAGCAAATCAGAGAAAGTCGGAAGTTTGCATTTTATTTTTGAGTCAAAATTTCCTTGAATTTATAATACAATGATGGTTTCAGTACAAGTGATTGGTTGTAAATAACAGTGCTGAAAATAATATATAATTTTTATAGCATTGTTTTTTGTTCTTGTTGTTCTTTTTCCAAGAGTAAACAGTACGCAAGCAGGAAAGGAACCCCTCACTCTCAAGCTCAAACGCAGAATCCGACTTTGAAAAAAACCTCATTGTTCAGAGGGGTAATTATTATTATTTTATTTATTATTTAATTTGTAATTATGATGATGATGATGTTGATGGTGGTGATAATGGTTTTTTAAGATGTTTTAAATTGATTGTTATTCATAGGTATAATTGTCATTGCAGATGTCATATTTTTTTTTACAAAATTGACAAAAATAGTAACAATAAAGCTTTCAGATAAAATGTATCCTCAAGGATTCAGTACTCTGTGTCCTTACCTTTTAACACATAACTGAAAGGGGATCCGATAGGTAAATTTTGACTGTTTAATATAGTAAAATAACAGTGTTTATCATGGGGGTGATATTTACTATCTACGCAATGAATCAAGTAAGGTTTTGAACTTATATTCAGTCCTCTGTCACTCACACTTTCTCATACAAATAATACACACCGTTATTAAAAAATCATGAACAATATATATTATGATTCGGAGAAAAAAATATTAAGACTTGAGAACCACCACATAATTTTTTGTAATGAAAATTAAAGTATTAAAATTTGAAAGGACTCCTTTTTTTTTTTTTTTTTTGCATTTTGTCAAAATGTAAGAAAGAAAAATTGGAAGTTAGCCTAATATAGTGTTCTTTTTTAAAGACAAAATTGGATGTTGCTATGTCGCAGTCAATGGATAGCTTTTTTGTTTATCAATTAATGGATTAATTTTTCTTTTAGATTTTTTCTCGGTTAGGAATTCAGACAAGAAAATGGCATCCTGGTGCTTCAAACTTGAATCCCAATGATGTTGGAATTGCTGGGGCAAAGCCAGTCAGTTATTGGGATATGGTTGGATCCATGCTGACCTACATCTGGCCCCAAAACAATATCCGTTTCCGCATTAGAGTGGTCATTGCCCTCAGCCTGTTAATTGGTGCAAAGGTAAGACATTTCCTTTTTTATCATTTGCCTCTATAGTCCTAATACTAACACTTTTATGGCAGAAAATAGTGTTTTGGGATGGATTTACTTTTAATTTGATTTGATTATATGACTGGAATAGCATTTATTTTTAACTTTGATTCCTAGGTTTTTGAGGTGAACAGTTCATTCAACTTAAAACAGTTGACCAACTGATCAAGGATGATTAAAGTGTAATTGTATTTTTTTTTTCATTAAATTTCTTTTTTCAGGCAATGAATGTAACAGTTCCCTTCATTTTCAAATATGCTGTGGACTACTTGAATAAACCGGCCAACTGGTTGAACCTAGAAGGACCCAGCAATACCATCTTCACTGTGGCTGTAGCCATCATGCTTGGCTGTGAGTTCTGGTATTGTTTAAACTGTGGAAATGCAGTTATATGTATCAAAGACAATTTTTATTTATTGTACAGTAAAATATTTTGTAATGTGTTTAAGTGGTATTTCAAGTCAGGTGAACAGTTGATCCATTTTTTTTTTGTTTCCGTTTAAATCATAGACAATAGTTTTGAAGGTTGAGGCAAAAATAAATTTAGATGTATTCTTGGGGTTGGATGGATGTCAAATCATTTTTAGTGTATGGCTGTAGGCTTTACAAAAGGGTTTTTGAAGTAAATGCATGATGATGTTTACACTACACCATAGTCATGCAAACTTTATCTTTGAAGATGGTCTGGCCCGCATAGGATCCGCTGGCTTCAATGAACTCAGAAATGCAGTTTTTGCTAAAGTTGCACAAAGTTCCATTCGAAAAGTGGCAAGAAATGTATTTCTCCACCTGCATTCAATGGATCTCAACTTCCACCTTTCACGACAGACAGGTGCCCTGTCTAAAGCTATTGATCGGGGAACGAGGTATGAGCAAAAATGTATTTTTTTAGTTTAGGACTTTTAGTCTCTCTTTTTTTATTTCTCCATGTAACTATTGTTGTTGTTGTTTGGGTTTGAAGACATTAATTGTCGACACGTTCCAGTTTTGTCTTGTGTTGTCCTCATAATTATAAGCATTCCCCTTTTGTAATATTTTTTGAATTGCTTAATTTGCAGATCTCCATAAAGTTTCATTAAACTTAAGACTGTACGAGAATAATAATATATGCTGTTTTTATTTAAGCAAGGGAAGGTGATTTGATACATTTTGAAGGTGCAGATGGAAATAGTTGAGAATAAGGTTTAAAGCAGAAAAGAACAACCAGACTGTTTTTTCTGAAATGTTTACCAATACTTTTTTGACAGATATACATATATATATGTCATTGGAAAATAAATCTGATCGATAGTTTGAAAATTTAGGAGAAATATGAGAGTATTTGAATGTCATTGGAAATAAATGTCACTTTAAGGCTGAAAAGTACATATTTTTATAAATACTGTTTTTGCTCTTTCGAAATAAATACTGTAGAAAAATGGTAGTTTGTAAGTGATTGTGAAAAGTATGATTAATTCACTTCACTTGGTTATGTCACTCTTTTCACTGAATTTTATTTTTGTTTATTTAAGAGGCATAAATTTTGTGTTGAGTGCGCTGGTTTTCAATGTTGCTCCAACCTTGATTGAAGTATCTCTTGTCAGCTCCTTGTTGGTGAGTATAATCAATCCAGCTGCTTTAAGGGAAACAAAAAATTTCAAATCTTTATATTCTCAAGGTATTCTGACCATTATTTCATGTAATGTAACGACATTTGATTTTAGCTAATATTTATAACTCTGTGCTTAACATGTTAAATTTTGTTTTCATTTACACAATTAAGTATTAAGAGGTAGTTTTTACCTTTTGTTAGAAAGTTTTTTTGTTTTGATCTCAAAATATCCCAAAATTTGATAATTTTTTTTTTTTAAAGCATAGGAAGAGAAACAGCAACCTCTTTGCTCTATTCTATGTTGGAATATGTGTGCATCAGAATGGGTAAATCTGGACATCAAACATTACCTTTATTGTTTAAATAATGCTAGATAAATTATTGAGCTCAAGAAAACCTTATTGGATGGACATTGAATTTTATAAACCATGGCAGAGTCAAGAATGATATGAAGGTAACCATGCTGATCCTTTTAGATTGTGGGAAATGGTTGCAAGAAGTGGAATACAATCAGTTTATTTAGTCTATTGCAGTACTGTTTCATGACATTTTTATATCAATGCTATCCTCTCATTCCTCTCATTCTTTGAACCTTTAAAGAAAGTGGAAAAGACTTATCTCATTTTGATTTTTGTTGAGCAGTTGTTAAGATGTGTTTAAAACATTAAAAAAATATATTGTTAAGGATCTTTCTTAACCCCAATAAAAAAAGTAGTTTGCAAATAATGCATTACTATATTGTTTTGTCTTACGGTATAGTGACGCAAACTGCAGTATTTGACTTTCTTCCTTTTTATTTTTTTAAAGAATAGAACAGTTAAGGGATGGAAATTAAGAGTAATACCGTAACTAAAATTATGTCGACAAAGATGCCAGAAACAAATTCTTTTCTGTTACTGCTTTGCATGCAGATGTATTTTGCTTTCATATTTTTAGGTTGACTTTATTCTCGCTCTCCACTTTATTATGAAATTAAAGTATATAAATGAATATTTCTAGAGTATTTAGTCATATAAAAAACACTCTTCTCATCTTGAAAATCTAAAGACCTTTCTTATGTAAGTAAGTGTCTTTCATTTAGCACAATCAGGCTGTGATGCTCTCTCTTTGTTTTTGAAGAAGAATTTAGTTGCTGAAAAAGCACCATTCAGAAAAGTTAGTTACATAAGTAATAACAGCTAAGCGTTACTGCTCTGGGATAGCTGTTATTGTGTAATTTACATTCATTTATTGTATTACTACACTGAGTAAAGGGTCCTTGTTTGCTTCTTCACCTTCTGCCATGTTTACCCTCACACCTCTCTTTACATCGTACAAAACTTTTCTTTTCAGTATTACAAATGTGGAGGAAAATTTGCTTTGGTCACCATCGGCTGTGTGGCCTCTTACGCAACATTCACATTGCTGGTGACTCAATGGAGGTGAGAGAACCTTTCACAATATACTAATGTTTCTCATTGTTAAAGTAGCTTTTTGTTTCTGATTATCGTCCCGACACAATGTATTTGTAACACAAAAAGCATCCCCTTCTTTCCCTCTTCATGCATTTCTACTTTGCTACAAAATCGTTGGAAAAGTGGTTACTTGAGGTCATAAAATATTCCTTTTGGTTCATAAACACCGATAATAGTATATGCAATTTGCAGGTTTGATCTTCTTCTTCCCATCACTGGTATTCGGGATTGTTTCTGAGATAAACATTTTTTGCTTTGGTATTCAGCCATCGACAAGTCAACTCGTTGCATACTTACAATACTTGCCTCATGTTGCAAATGGAGACTTAAATATTCCCACATGGTTTGAGCTAGTAAAATCAAAGTAGCATTTCATCACACATTTTTTTTATAGAAAGCAAACTGTTTTATTCAGGGCCATTATTTAGGGGGAAGAGGGCTTGGGTGTCTGTTGACAAAAGTTTCAGGTCTCCATTTTGTGCAATTAAAATAGAATACAAAATAACAGGAAATGGATTCTGTCTTTGCAGGTTTAATTTTTGTACAAGTTTTCATCGTGCAGATTTGACAGAGCCATGTTACATGCATGCTGTTTTGTGTCAATTGTCAGAACCAAGTTTCGTGTAATGATGAATAAAGCAGACTCTGAGGCTGGGGCTCAGGCAGTTGACTCCCTCATCAACTACGAAACAGTTAAGGTAATAACTAAAGTAAAAAGAAAACATTACTGTTCATATTGAACATGTTAAAGTATTATGTAACAGACTAAAATAATAAATAAAAAGTGATGATGGCTGGATACAAACATATTTGTGTTAAGATAGCCAAATTGGCAGTGTTGTTTATGGAATAATTGAAAACATTCATAATTATTTCTAATAATTTAAAATTATTTCTAATAATTGGTATTTATTGCAAATTTAAGTATCGGTATTACAGATGATAGAATTTATGAATAATGTCACTTTTGTCAGCGCGAACCAGAATTGTTGATTTGTCATTATGGTGCTTATGACCTATTCCTGGCATACCTCTGACAGTATTTCAACAATGAGATGTATGAGGCCAACAAATATGACAAGAACTTGGAGAAGTATGAGCAGGCTTCCTTGAAGACAACAGTCAGTTTGGCCATGCTCAACTGGGGACAAAATGCCATCTTTAGTGTTGGTCTCACAGCAGTCATGATCTTGGCTAGCAACAACATCATGGCAGGTAAAACTAAGCTTTCCTCCGTATAGTTTTGGTTTCTTTGCTTTGCATTTTCTTGTGTTTAAAATAAATGGACTAAGTAAAGTAAAAAAGTGAAGTTCCTTCAAGTTTATTAGTATTAGGCCCCTAGAGCCCAAGCTTATCCTGGTTTCGATAGTGTAGACTGGAATAGATGATTTTTACATCATGTCCTAGACAGGACGCTAGTCTGTCATAGGTTTATTTCCCCATCAGAATATGCCAGTACCCTATTCACATCTTGGTGGGGTGAGGACAAATTGTGTAAAGTGTCTTTTGAGGGACAACACGGTTGCCCAGAGTCAAACCCAGGACACTTTGGTAAGGTGTTCAACAAGCTAATCATTCGGCGAGTGCGTCACCGCAGAGTTAAATCTTATATATAACGCATTTAGCGGATGGAAAAGTTTGATTAGTTCTTTGTTCTCTTATATATACATACTTACAAAATATTTATTAAAAATTGAAGAAAAACGTATCAAGCTTTTTATGCTTAGCGTCAGAAGTAAAACATACACTTTATTTTTCTTGCTCTTGATGAATTAAGAAGGTAGCAGACATAAGTAATGTTCTTCATGGGTTTCTAGTTCAAGGAAGTAATATTTAGTGATTTAAAAAGAAAATTCTATCCTAATCAGGAACTATGACTGTCGGTGACCTGGTGATGGTGAATGGCCTACTGTTTCAGCTGTCGCTGCCTCTTAATTTCCTTGGCTCGGTGTATCGGGAGATTCGACAGTCG
The DNA here is from genome assembly GCA_039654405.1 of Bullina lineata. Lineage (NCBI taxonomy): Eukaryota > Metazoa > Mollusca > Gastropoda > Bullinidae > Bullina > Bullina lineata. The sequence goes on along the minus strand of JBDFRD010332692.1, from coordinate 2,313 downwards.
CTTATTGACATGCATACAATGTTCAGTTTGATGAACATGTCAACTAGCATCAAGGTCAGATGATAGATCAGTAGAGTTTATACACAAGAAATTCCACTTGTTGTATATTGTCATGTTTTGTATTTTCTTCACATAATTTGTTTGGTTTTTGTGTCTTCACATGTTTATTACGGGTTTAGAGTCTTCGTTTAAAAAGAATTTGCATAGCGTGGTGGTGTAACTATTTTGATGTGAGTGTGACAGAGTGTCTTTTGAACTGTTCCGATCAAGATTACTATTCATTCTCTCCTTTTCTTTTCCAGTAAAATAGTTTCTTACAAGAAAAACTCCAATAGAGTTAAATATTTGAGGGTCATTTTTCACTGTGAGGTTTTCCACTATTGCCTGTAATTCAAATGTAATTTTATTTATTTTGCAGAAGATTTAAATTTTACATTGCTTTTTTTCATTATTATTCTCAGAACAAAGTAAATGCCCCTGTGCTTGTAGTTTCCCCTCCAGAGTCGACCATCACATTCCAGGACGTGTATTTTGAATATGTCCAAGGGCAAAACATTTTGAATGGCCTCAGTTTTTCTGTTCCTTCAGGAAAGAAAGTAGCCATTGTCGGAGGCAGCGGATCTGGGTGAGATTTTGATGCAATAATTATTCAATAATTTTTTTTTGTAAAGACATTCCCGTTATGGTATGTATACCTGCTGGTCCTGCCGTACCTTTGCATATTTTTATTTTTTTGTCTTATTTCCTCATTTCTATTGAATGATGTGTTCATATGATGCTCATATATTCCTATCATTGCTACCTAAAATAAATGCATTACACATGACTAGTTTTGAGAAGAAATATTGATCTGGTACATAAAAAAATGCTAATGAAGTTTTACTTTTTGAAAATCTCATACAAATATGTGAATTTGGTATTCTGTTTGACACCTTCAAAGTTAGTGAGGTTTTCACATTTGCTCACCTGCTTTCTAGCTGCCTGTAGTTACCACTTATTTTTGTTGTCATTCTAGGAGCTACCTCATTTTTATGTAAAGATTTAAAAAATAAAGATAAGAAGTGAGTCATAAGTGTTCCTTTTAGAAATGGGTTCAGATCACTAAATTGTCACAAGCATATCAGGAGTTCAATAAAAAAGACACAGTCTGAAAGAACACTACTTAGAGATTATCAGTACCGTAGACCAATTGAATTGTTTAAAAATAAAAACTGCATGAAAAGTGAAAGCAGTGTTTTTTTTTTGTTTTTGTTTTTTTCAATAGTCATTTGTAAGTACTTAAATGCTTTCATTCACTCAACTTTTGACTTTCAGGAAATCGACCATTGTGAGACTTTTATATCGCTTTTATGATCCACAAAGTGGTAGCGTTTCAATCAATGGTCAAAGCATTGAAGTGGTTACACTAGAGAGCCTACGGAAAGCTATTGGTGTTGTCCCTCAGGTAGGTTTTGTACTTAGTTTATTGTTTATTGTTACATTGGCATAAAATTTGTGGCCAGATATTGGTGTCATCATCTAAATGTTTTTGTCCCAGCTCTTTTGTCACGATGAAGCTTTATTAAGGTTTTTAAATATTACAAATGAGGAAGAAGCAGGATTTCCATTATTTAGTTCACTTGACTACTAAAAATTGCATTGCAGATTATTTTTTAATTGTTTGTAGCATTCAGATTGACATTTAAGACCTGCAACCATTCAGGATTTATTCATTTGATTATTTGCATTAACTTTATTATCAATTCTGTTTCATTGTAACACAAGAAAAAAGAAGAACATAATGCAGAACATACTGTATCGTTTTTTTCTTCTTTCTTACTTAAAGAAAAATAATTTTCAAAGGATTTTCTTTGATTGGACAGGACTGTGTGCTGTTCCACGATACAGTATATCACAATATCGCCTATGGCAACCTGGAAGCCTCTGAGGAGGAAGTGTACAAAGCAGCACAGATGGCTGAACTCCATGATACCATCTCGCATCGATTCCCTGCGGGTTATGATACTCAGGTTGGGGAGAGAGGACTGAAGCTGTCTGGTGGGTAAACTTAACTGGAGTGTTGTAGATTATGTTTGAAGGACTATATGTTTTTGAGTAATCATACAATGAAGGAAAAGAAGATGATACAGTAGACAACAGTGACTTGGATAATGGCTGTTGTGAAATTAGTGCTGAAACGAAAACGTCAAGTGTCTCCAATGTGTCTTGTCTTCATCTTCGTAAACAAACTAGTAAGTAGTAGTAGTAAGTTCCTTCAAGGCCAATGAGGCCCATAGAGCCGGAGCTTATCCCGGTTTCGGTAGCGTGAAGCGG
>JBDFRD010332691.1:0-20792 GCA_039654405.1 Bullina lineata | reverse complement strand
GACCGAGAACAGGGAAGAATGGAGAGCCATGATCGTCGATGTCTGCAAGACCAGACCGGACACTTGAAGAAGAAGAATGCAGAATAACTTTTAAAAAGATAGGTTACTGGTGAGCAAACATGCTCAAAGCTAAATCAGTTTAAACATGCTAAACACTCTGCAAAAATGTAAGCACTTCTGAGCCCTCAATGCCGCCAGCCTCCCCGTCCGCTTCAGTGAACGAGATAACAGCAGAGTAGCTGGACACTAGAGGCCATAAATCTCAATCCAGTGAAAGAAAAGTCCCCCGCTATCTTACTTCAAAAACTGGAATCGATGATGCCTCACACGCAAGGGTTTTCCTCCCCATTGACCTAATTCTCGTTGTGGCTCTCGTTCTCCCGAAAGCTAGGCCTACCCACCCGTGTGCTTTCTGCACCATGCCCCGAGGTACCGCTTGTGATCTAATTAAAATTGAGTTTGCCTGTTGGCTTGTCATTAAAGGAGAAATTGGAGGAATGATATTAAACAGAATAGATTCATTCATTGCAACGATCTCGAAAAAAAAAATGTTGTTATAATTCACCGGAGAAAAAGACTCCGAAACTGTTGAGTCGAGCAATGTCATGTTGAATCCGATTCAATGTTTACATTGGATTTGTCCTTCGGGCGGGACTTCATTTTTGTTTTCAGATCTAAAAGTAAAACAGCAATCCAGACATCTATGTATTTCTAAGTCTAGAAGTGAGGGAAACTGTGTTCTGAGATAAGGTATAACATAGAATACGAAGCAAATTCCATTCTCAACGAATGATAGCTTCTTTGTTTTGGCTATTCTACCATCGCTGTATCATGCGCTTGCGCAGTAATTGGGGCCTATATAATGCAAACCCCATGGTTTCATTATAATTTAACCCTGCCCCCTCTCTTTCTCAGGCTTTGGACACCAAGGAGTTAATGGAGGTCCAGTCGCTGGTCAAGCCGGACGCTGAGAAGTACTTCAATGAGAGGCCGAGCAGTTCAGATGGGGGCAGCACCAAACTACCTGCTCTGTCTGAGAGTGAGTTGTTTAGTCAATGATACATGTACCACAACCACCACCACAACAATACCACAACCACAACAAAAATAACCACCACTACTAACACCACCGTTGCAGCCCTATGCTCCTCCGGGAACGAAGAGGATTAAGTAACTTTTAGTTAAGTAACTAACACCACCGCAATCGCCACCATAATCCTTACTACTACCACCACCACCACAACAACCACCGCTATAACCACCACCACCACCATGACAACAACCACCACAACACCCCAACGCCACCATCTCCACAAACAACAGCAATACCACAAGCACCACTGTCTTCACTACCACCACCACAGCCATAACAACCACCGCTATAACCACCACCACCACCACCATGACCACAACCCCCCAACGCCATCATCTCCACAAACAACAGCAATACCACAAGCACCACTATCTTCACTACCACCACCACAGTCACAACAACCACCGCTATAACCACCACCACCACCACCATGACCACAACCCCCACAACACCCCAATGCCACCATCTCCACAAACAACGGTAATACCATAACCACCACCACAGCCACAACTACCACCACTATAACCACCACAACCACAAACATCACCACCATCACCATCAGTCTGTCAGTGTCTTGGTCTGTCAGTCTGTGAATGTCTTGGTCTGTCAGTTTGTCTATGTCTTGGTCTGTCAGTGTCTTGGTCTGTCAGTCTGTGAATGTCTTGGTCTGTCAGTCTGTCATTGTCTTGGTCTGTCAGTCTGTCAGTGTCTTGGTCTGTCAGTCTGTGAATGTCTTGGTCTGTCAGTCTGTCAGTGTCTTGGTCTGTCAGTCTGTGAATGTCTTGGTCTGTCAGTCTGTCAGTCTGTGAATGTCTTGGTCTGTCAGTCTGTCAGTGCCTTGGTCTGTCAGTCTGTGATTGTCTTGGTCTGTCAGTCTGTCAGTGTCTTGGTCTGTCAGTCTGTGAATGTCTTGGTCTGTCAGTTTGTCATTGGTGGTGATAATGTTGGTAATGATGATTGTGATGATGGTGATAATGTTGGTAATGGCTATTAAGATGATGATGGCAATAGTGAAAACTTTATATATCTTGAAATGTTTCCATCCACCCTGCCCCACCCTTTTTAGCCCTGAGCACGGCATTTGACGAGAAGTCTCTGTTCCCAAGCTACGTTCTGGAGTTTGAACGCAGGATGAAGAACTACCACGCCATGTTGCTAAACCAAGGCCAGGTGAGTAGCAATTAATCCCCCTGCCTCTGGTGGGATTTGAACTTTTTTGACTGTGCTCAGTCCAAAAACACTGTACCCTACCACCCAACCGAGCTAGTTTGCCTCCCCCTCATACTGTGTCATTGACATCCCATCTTATGGTCCACAGCCAAAGGGAAAGAACCCACGCGTCAGCCTCCAGAACATCGGCATGCAGATGGGGCAAGTTCCTCACAAGGCCCCCATGTCACCCAGGAAAAGCATCGCCCCAAAAGCTCCGCTGCTCAAAATGCGAGGACCTAGCACAAGGAAGAATTCCGTGGCGACCACCATTGCTACCACTGTGGCGGAATAAACAGTCATCCTGGTAATATTAATCTTTTTTAAGTTTATGTGACCGGAATTATCTTATAATACATGTGTGTAAGAATAGTTTGTTTTGAACTGCAGGGTTTTGAAGGAGAAAAAATGGACTGCTTTATTGATTTGGGGATTTTGATTGATTGTAAAACTTTGAACATCTTTTTTTCATATTGAAATATGTTTTATTGTCAATTCTTATAAAGAGTTTTTAAATTACAACTGTTTTGTACACATTCTCATCAATAAATGGGTTATTTCAAAGCTTTAATCATCACTGTTTTCTTACAGCAGTGCATGTCAAACTCTGCCCCACCAGTTTGCAATATTTCAAATACTGAGTACCAAATCTTATCATGCTGAGTTTCAAACTAAAGTATAGGTACAGACATTTAACTCAAAACTGGCAAAAATGAAGTAGGCCTAATGAGTGGTATATATATATATATATTAAAATGCCACCGTATGTATTATGTCCATACATATTTTGTTGTTATATTATGTAAAAAATAATAATTTCTCTAGGTGTCATTCTGATAAGGATTAAGACTTGTCAGAATGGGTTGATACCTATCATTTTTGTTAAAGTGTAAAAGAAAAATATTTGTGAAGGAAGCACAGTTTCTTGTGTAATACTAATACTGTGCATAAGGTTGTCAGACAGACTGGGACGATTTCTGTACAAAGTGTGCACAGTGTTTGAGTGTGTGTTCATGAATGCTGGTGCAAGTGGGAGAATGATTATTGTGGAAGGATTGGACAAAAAAACTAATACTTGTAATTTATTCAGGACACAGTAGTAGACCTGTATAAGAGTTGTCATACATTGATCCTCTTCAACACCAACGTCAGAGCAATCCTGCTATATGGAGCCGAAACATGAAGAACCATCACCACCACAACAAAGAAGATCCAGACTTTTGCTGCCTGAGACAAGTATTCCACATACAGTGGCCCGACAAGATCAGCAACAAAGAACTATGGAAGCAGAAAAGACAAGAGCTAGCTGGAGAGGAGATCCAAGAACGCCGCTGGAGGTGGATAGGCCACTCTCTGCGCAAGCCAGCCACCAACATCACAAGATGGGCACTCAAGAGGAATCCCCAAGGAAAAAGGCAGAGAGGGCGGCCAAAGAATACATGGCGACATGATCTTGACACTGACGTCAAGAAGATGGGCTACACATGGGGACAGTTGGAGAGACTGACCCAGGACAGAAACTTGTCAGCGGCCTATGCCCCAGTGGGGGTGAAGGGCATGAGTGAGAGTGAGTGATGTGTTGATCCAGTTTGCAATTCTGAGATCATGATAAAATGTGAGAGGGGAGTTTTGTTTGCAATTGTTTGGAAATTGATGAAATGACATTTAATGTGCCAGTAATTTAATGTTGTGTACACATATATATTGCTTGCTTTAAACACATGAGCTGTCCTTAGTGAGAGCCTGAAGTGCGAGCATGACTGTAGGGTTCACAAATTCAATCCAGAATACTCTCGCACAGACAAAATTAACACTTATAGATCACACACAAACACATAAACTCACACACACACACTCACACACACACACACACACTCTCACACACACTCACAAACTCACACACACACACACAGACTCACACACAGGCACATATAGAGTTGTGCATTCATGGATATACACTGTACAAAGAAAACATATTTAAGAAAGATGGTTTTACTTTGTGTTGTACATGTACGTTATACACAGGCAGGCTTCTCTACAGGAAAAGCTGCTCAGCTAGGCAGTTCTGAGAATCATCTGTTCTGTAAGACACCTACAAGTATTTCCTATACAGGAGTTTATTTTAATGAACATAAGGGCAGATTCAGCTGTAATGTTAATAAACTCAGCTTTCCTACGAAGTTGTCTCGTTAGGAGAGCTCATCCCGATTTAAGTAGCGCTGAGCAGCAGAAATAGACACAAATTTTATTGATGAGTCTTATGGGATTCAACAAGAACTACTGATACAAATGAAGACCTAGGCGCAAAACATGGCGTAATACCTTTTATAATATTTTGGATATAATTGGATCATTCTTTGGAATGATGGTTAAACTTCTGAACTGATCTAGTCTGATTCTTACTTAAAGTTGTTTTTTCTTTTAAATAATGATAGGGTAAGATAAACTACAGGAAAGTTAAGTCAATCTAGGGCCGCGTCTGATCATTTTTTGTCATTAATCTCATCAACAAAACAATGAATTCTCTGCCAACCACATAAATTATATCATGGATCGTGACAAACTTTGATTGATTTAAAAAAGGATAGCAGATTAAATGGTAGAAAATCGTGGAACTGGTATATTTTTTCTCTCCCCTTCCAGAAGCGAATTGGACTCTGGTACAATATTTTATATTCTGCTGGGGAAGTAAACCTACAACAGAGAGAGTAGCATTGAGATTATCTGAACAAGAGTGGCTACCACAGAATCTGGGAATGTCCATTTTCTGGTTCAAAAGCCGAAAGGGGTTTGATGTGGCCTTAGCACATGCTTTAAATTCAAAGAGTAATTTTTTTCGTTTAAATGGCCTTTATTTTCCTCTTTACCTGTGTGACTGAAATTCCTTTTTTGTGCCCGAAATGAACATTTTGCAATAAAATTCTGTAATATTATTTATTTTGGTGTTTGCTTTGTTTATTATGGTGTTTCCTTTGTTTTTTGTTTATTTTGGTGTTGTTTGCTTTATTTTAGTGTTTACTCTGTTTATTTTGGTGTTGCTTACTTTCTTTATTTTGGTGTTGTTTCTTTGTTTATTTTGGTATTTCCTTTGTTTATTTTGGTGTTTCCTTTGTTTATTTTGGTGTTTCCTTTGTTTATTTTGGTGTTGTTTGATTTGTTTATTCAATCAACTATCTTTGTAATTTATACGTGCACTCACAAATGTTTTTTCTTTAGCTTTAATTCCCCACGAAATGACCAAGCGATGTTATCCGTGTTTCTTCATTGAAGGGAAGTCATTAACTGATATTACAAAGGAGTACATCTTTCTGTCACTGAGATGCTTTCAAACAAAAACAATATCGATTTCATGGGTATTTATTGCTGCTCCTGTTGAAAGACAACGCTATGAAATGTTCAAATGATCCAACCTATCGTATTTAGTTATCTACTTGTATTAAGCCGTTCGGAGAATGGGCCTCCGCACTTGTTTACCCCTTAAAAGTCTTGAGCATGAAGCTAAGTTTTTTTTCCATCTTCTCGTCCTTTTGTGTGACTTGCTTTTTATTACATGTACATGTATTTGTTCCCTTCGAAGACAGAAATTGTCGACACGTTGGTTTGTCTTTTTCTTCGGGTTAACTCTAGCTACATGTATTAGAATTAGAGCCTTGCTGGCCTTTGAAGAAACAGGCTTTTTGACCTGGAAGGAATTTTACTTATTTTACATGACACATTGTGCACATCTTTACACACGACTTCCTCTTGTTGATTCTTCTCCTTTTCTCCTTCTGTGTAAATGTTGTTGTTATTAATGTTATAGTTATTGCTATTTCTTTTTGTTGTTGTTCCCCTGAAGCCTACAACTGTAGACACGCCCGTTTGTGTTTGCATTCTTCGGGATAACTCCTTGTTTGCCGCGTTTTACTGAACAAAGCATTGACACAGTCAACAACAACAACAGCATCAAGAGGGAAAGCCAAGAATGAGGCAACAATCTTTCATGCTTTCTAGCTAGCCTATAGAGGGGCATTGAGTTTAATTGAATGAGGATATTATACCGTAAGAAACAAAAAACATAATACACATCGAGATAGTATAGCATATCTTTCAAACATTTCAAAAAACAAAAAAACAAGCAAACATACGTAATAATACAAACTAAAGACCAGTTTTTGATGGGCATAGACAACGGGGGCGACAAATCACAAGCACACACACGTATACGTATATTCAGCTTTTAGCAGTTACTAACTAAAGAAACTATATAAATGCTGGTGTGAATGTGACATCATACACTAATTATAGCAAAGAAAAAAACAAAAACCCACACGCTGGCACACATGTACAATAACGGACTTCACACAAACTTGCATCATGTCCATGTGAAGACGAAGAATTTCATTAGCCCTGTCATCTTTACAAAATGCGTAGAAATAGAAAGGATAGGGAAGCTAGTTTTCTTACACTTCTTCGGACAAAAAAACAAAACAAAAAATAAAACCAGTGTAGGTTGTCATGTCACTGACTGACAATAAACAGGCTATGGACACGTCATGTCAAGTTTGGCACTGTCACATGTCAGTTAAACACTGTCACTGACGTGCACAAAACAGACTATTCAAAAACTATCCAATTCTTCATAAAGCTTTTTTTCAATAGGTGACAATCGAGTCAGTTTTTTGACATACTGAATTTCTTATTTTATTTGCAAACTATCTTCCTAGGAAATTCATTTAGATATATAATACCAACAGCAAAGATGGACAGAAATTTAAAAAAAAATTGTCTACTGCATGGTTGGTGAAAATTTCTTCCAGATACGATAATGATAAATTTTGGCTGCAACATTCAGATAAAGAGTGAAAAGTCAAAAAAAAAAACAACCTCAAGTCCAAAAAAAAAAGGATTGGTTTTGAATAACGATGGTGCAAAACTGAACATAGACCAATATGTACAAGTACAAAACATAGCTTCAAGTCAAGAGATAAATCCTTTCATGAAGAAATTTCACAAAAACAGAACAGTGCATACTTCCACTATTTACATGTATATCAATCTTCTTTCACAGAATGAAAACAAAACAGTGCCAACAAACAACCGTCGAGAGTGTAGGGCAGATTCAACAATCATTTTGCTTGGACAGCAAACAATACTGAAGATGACCAATGACGGGTCAGGAGTTTACAATTCCATTTTTCTCCTTACAGACATTTGATTTCAGCTGCCAATACCAAGCTGACTTCCCTAACCCTAATGCTGGTCTATCCTACGTTCACTTCTCACTCAGAATGGTACCCAATCCACACCTGGGAACAAAAAGAGGGGGGGGGGGGGGGGGTGTTCTTGTGCAAAGCGTTTTTCTTTCCTCAAAGACATAATACGGTCTCCATCAGGATTCAAACCCAGGACCCTTGGATTGGAAATCCAATGCTCTAAAACCAAAGCACCAACTACATGTAAAATATCCTTTTGTGTGTTAAGAAAGTGTAAAAAAAATTGAGTCTTACAGTCATCAGCAGTAAATGTCTATAACACATCTCCACTTGCATCATTCAGTTGTACAGGGTGCGACACATATACTTCCCTTATCCAGTGATTTTTTAAAAATTATTTATACCTGTACTTGCGACCAGTTATCTTTTTTTTTTTTTTCCTGCAAAGACCATAACTCTGTGGACCAGATATTATACTGATTCATTACCAGATTGTGCGACATCCAAAATGATTGTCAGCAATTCAATATAAAATCTGTATACACTTAAATTACAAACACGGACCCACATTAACTAGATGAGTGTGTTGGAAAACGAAAACAAATACATTGTACATAAATGTACTTGTTTTACTACACTCTTATTTGCTCGACTCTCGGCGATTGGTCCTCAAGCATTTCAGTACAAAACTGATCTATCAGTCAAAGGTCCTCAAGCACTTCAGTACAAAACTGATCTATCAGTCAAAGGTCCTCAAGCACTTCAGTACAAAACTGATCTATCAGTCAAAGGTCTCCAAAGAGTTAATCAAATTACACTCTCAGGAAGACAGAGTGTGGATAGCACCCATGGAGGCGGATGTGATATAAACTTTTTTTTAATCAGTCACTGGGTCTGTTACATCCACAAGTGTCATCCATTATATCCATGATCTTCACCATAAGTGGGCCAACTTCGAACATTTTCTACATTTTGATTTTTGACTATGTTGAAAAGGAAACTATAAATAGGGTATTGATACGGACGATCAAAGCAGCATTAGCTATAGTGTGAAAATTTAATAAAAAGAAATTTAGAAATTTTACATATATGGCCAACTCCATTGGACGTTTTATTTGCCGGCACTTTTTAGCCTCTAAAGTCAAAAGACTTCCTCATATGGCCCACCTTTGCCAGGCACAACTGAGAGAGCTGCATGCAAGAAGTGACTTTCTATTCAGGATACAAACCCATGACCTTATACATGTAGTAGGGAGTCCAAAACGATAGCACCCAGCTATGGCATGAATTGTCTTACACACCTAGCATCACGCTCTGAATGTAACGGTCCATGTAAACATAGGCTGTTACCATCAAGTTGTGAATGTAACGGTCCATGTAAACATAGGCTGTTACCATCAAGTTGTGAATGTAACGGTCCGTATAAACATAGGCTGTTGCCAAGGACTAGCACACATCAAAGCACATGTGTCATAAAACAAAACACCACTCACAAAATGCACATACAAGTGAAAAAGCACTACATATTATATATAGGAATCTGCATGTATCTCCTCTATCTCTTGGATATAATCATCAATGGCCTCTCCGACAAACACATTATGCAGTAATAATGTTGTCAGTCAACCACCAGGGACAATACATGCCAAAACTTCAAAGCATTACTAAAATATAATGATTTACAGAACTGATAATGATGATGACAGTTGCATAAACACGGCATTCATTGGTAAACCTCTGTACAGAAATCCTCAGAGAGACTGAGAACAGTGGGTCATGACCCCCATCAGGGTCATTAGCCCTTTTTCTGGGGGTCATGGAGGGTCTCTAGGTCAACACTGGCAAATCCTTCTTATTCAGATACAATGTATTTGATTAAATCAATTTTTGTTAATAAACATTCATTATAAATATTGTTTATGATAAACATCTTTTAAATGTAAGTAAAACTTATAGGATATCCATGAACTTATCCATGAAAAATAGTGTGTTTTCAAAGGCTTATTTTATAAGTGTGTAAGTGAGGGGTGGGGGTGGGAGGGGGGGTAGGAGTCCATGGTAGTTTTGGAAGTACACATTCCAGAAAAGTTTGGAAAACACTCACTTAGACCTACAATTAGTACAATGTCCATTTGGTGGTTTAAGGGGGTGTCCCGGTGAGAAAGCAAAATTTAAATTTTGACTTGTTTCCATCCTTTAACATAATTTACTGATACTTTGACATAGGTTAATGTGTTTCTTATGTAATTCAACAATTTTCATTTTTAAATTTCTTAAACTAAAGAATTTATCATCAAAATTCTTTCAGAATAAGATCCTACACAACATCTTCTTACTTACAGGGAATAATCTCAGTTAAAGTCTTGAATTTTTGTACATTTTTTTTTATTTTAAAAAAAATGCATTTTTGTAAAATGGCCAACATTCATTCAAAATAGGCTTCGTTTTCTGAAATTGGTCAAATCCAGCAAGCAGGTTTCAATGAGTCTAAAGAAAAATAAAAAGGACAAAAAAAAAAAAAAAAAGAAAGAAAGAAAAAGAAGACAGAAACACACAGGAGGTACTGAGATGCTGTTCCCACATCAACTACGAATGATACTCTACTGTAAGAAGAAGAAGAAAACGAAGTACACTGGTCTCCGCCTAAGAATCCGCCGTTCTCATGAAACGGAATTTTTCCTATATAATCCGTCCGCATAAGGGCCATTTTCAACTAAAAAATCCGCCTAAGAACACGGTCTTCTTACCCGGCTGATTTCTTTTTTAAAGCAGCCGCCGCCTAAATCGCAAGAAACACTGTCAGCTGCCCTGCCTTTGTTCTAGAGTTAGGCCCTAGCTGTGGTGGAAAGCAAAGCCAAGTTCTCTCTGCCCCATCGCCCCACTCCACCCCCACCCAGCATGCTAAGCCTATCCACTCTCATCGCCCGAAGCTTGTCTATTCAGCTCCATTCCTCCCCCTCCACCCTTGCGTCTTAGGCCAGTCATAATTGGCTAGCTCTACGCTTTATTGTGTTCACTCCTATTCTCTGACTGACAACCCCTCCTCCCCATAGTCTCAACGTCATGTGACCCCGCAACCCAGTCTCACCCATACTCAGCCATGGTGCAACACCGCTCTTTGTTTTGACCTATGTAGGCCTAGTGGAAGTGGCATCTTAGCGCAGGCTCAGAACAAAGATGGGTTTTTAAGTCAGATTCTACGGAATGGAGCCACCAGCATCTTGCACTGTTCTGCGTAATGGAGACGGGGATAGTCTGGCAGGGAATAAGTATGGTTTTGATTATTGTTTTTAAAATCTAAGTAAGCCAACACAGATAGATTTGGTCAGAGATGACGCTCCATTAATGTGTTACTGCGGCCAGAAATGAGGGCTATTATGGTATACACAATTTATCCCCCTTTGAAATCCGCCTAAGAGCCCGATCCAGCTAAGAGTACGGTAATCGTGTCTCCCGAGGGGCGGGTTCTTAATCTTAGGCGGAGACTACTATACAAGCAAGTGATGAAACTAACCGCTGTTTTCATCTGTCCCCCGGAAAAAAAAAAGAGAATAAAAATAAATAAAACCTGTACTGAATATTTGAATGAGTTAAAGTTCATGCAATCAGAATTCAATTTTCAATGTTGATGTCAGGAAAATACAAAACATGCATTGAACAAAGTGGAAGCATATTTACACTATAAAGCACAACTTTCCATGCAATAAAAACAGGACAGAATCATTTCACAGAACAGGTACAATTGCCTGACTTCACACTGCAGTGGGCCAGCCAGGGGAATAACACTGATTTAATGCTATTCCGATATTATTTCCATACAAAAGTCAAGTTACTTCTAGACCTATGGGGCCACAGAGCACGAGTTATCCCAGTTTCCACAGCATGAATCGAGTTAGCTGACTTCCACATCATCTCCCTAGGAGAATATGCTTGTATCCAATTTGCACCTGGGTTAGGATAGGAAAAATTATATAAAGTGTCTTTCCGCAAGGTCACAATATGGTCGTTGACAAGATTTGAACCTAGGACCCTTGACTTGAGAGTCCAACACTCTAATCACTCTGCCACTTATTTCCATAAAAACATGAGTTAGAAGGACAGGATGAAAGTGTGCAACTCCTGCGGGGAAAAACAATCTGTCAGCTTTTCAGTCAGTGCAAGACTTTCACCATCGTTCGAAAATGAAAACACATATGACCCAAGAGGACTACTTCTACAAAAACAATTCTAAATCTCGAAGAAGTGTGCATCAATCAATCAGTTAAAGCCTCTTGCCCCTTTCAGAGTCAAGGCCACAGACAAGGGATGTCGACTTGAATCTGACGACACTGTCACAATTCCCGAAATACGGTTCGCCTTCACCGCATCATTTTCCTCGCTTCCCGTGACCTTCACCCGATTCTAGAAATAAAAAAAGCTCCCCAAAGCGTAACCTTGAAAATGACGACACTCAGAGATGAAAAACAATAGATGTTAATAAGTACAGATTTTTCTTGAACAAATGAGGCTACAACGACAGACTGGCAAGTCTATTTGGTAAAGCAATATAAAACATCCCCAAACATTCACTATCTTCCAAAGGGGCATGGTGTTGGTTTTTCTCAACAAGCCCATAAAAGGAAAACGTTTTGTACAAGAAGTAATGAGAACATGGATTATGTACACCCATCGAATTGTTTGAGAAAAGAAAATCTTTCAGCCCATCCCTCTACCATGTGGGAACAAATGCTGGACGTGACAGTGAGATTTATCTCACTCACTCACTCATGCCCTTTGCCCCCACTGGGGCACAGGCCACGGACAAGTTTCCTCCAGCCATCTCTGTCCTGGGCCAGTCTCTCCAGCTGTCCCCATGTGTAGCCCATCTTCTTGGCGGTAGCATCTGAGATTCACCATACGTGAAAAAAAAAAAATCTTAGTCGCAATTCAATTACCACCTCCTTATTGAAGAAAAAACAAAACAAAAGCGCAGATGGTGTTAGTTCTTGAGATGCCACGGTTCTTTGGGTGCTAAACAAATCCTGACATGAAATGGGGCTTATATCCAGGCATGGCTTCTACAGATAGACTTATGTTTAAAATGTCCTCCACTGGGATCAGTATTTTCATTTCTTTTGCCCTGCAGTGCAATAGATCTATATTGCAAAAAGTAAATCTCCGATAAAAACAACGTAGACCACAAGAATTTTACTGAAACTTCACTTCAAAGCTTCACCAAATCTTGCACCGCAAGAGCAGAAAAATGGTACATGTATAAATATATTATATATAAAATACATAGCAAAGTACGTAATAACAAGCGTGCATGATAAAAGTACACAAATGCATCGTGATAAATGCCGATGATATATCATCTGTAAATATAAAAAAGAATGCATTTTCCTGGTTATGGTCACCCCCTGATGCAGTTTGTCTCGGTAAAATTCCCACATTCCAAGTTTATTTTGACTGCAAAAAAACAGAGACGAAAAAAACTAGAGCAATGAAAGTCTGTGCATTCTGAGTTGCAAGGTAAAGTTTGCAGCTAAATTGCCATTCACAGCTGTGCTGAATCTGACCACGCCACTGTGCTGAATCTGACCGTTTGTTTCAGATTTATTTCCACCCTTGTAACTAGAGGAAATGGGAGGAGGCAGGAAGGAAGAAGCAAAGAAAACTTTTTCATGGCTTTTTTAGAAGAAGCCACAGTCCCAGATCTATCTGTCCAGGGTAATATAAGAATGTTTGTGTATTTGTGTGGTGGTTTGACAGAATCAAGCACATGGGACAAGACTCAAAACTGTACAGAAGAAAACGATATCCTGGCGTAAATGACATTTTTGTAGTGGGAAATGCAAGTGCCATATTTTTCAGCATTTTCTCATTGGTTTTAGTTGTGAATACGTCTGGAAGTATTTAACTTTGATTTTACACTATGTGTTCAAACAGTCTGTCCTGAAAAAGAACACAAATTGTTAAGTGTTTTCTAAAACTTTCTTCAGGATTCCAGGATAATGCATAAAAGAATCACCGGACCCACCATGAACTAACATGCGAAATAATATTCAAAATTGGAAATGCATTACTTTCAACTGACATCAAAAACTCTAAATTGATTGATGGTCTTCACAATGAGCCTGATTCAACGAAATCCTCCTACATTTGATTTCATCATTTAAAACAACAGAACCCCGTATGGAACAGACCGGACACGGTGAACAATGATTCAGACTGTGCCATCATACCCTGTACCAAATAAGCTGTGCAAATTCTCATTTATTACGAAAGTTTGTAATCAGTTATCGGTAAGGACAAGAAAATGTAGCAAATAATTACTACTTTATAGAATACAGACTATACTGTGTTTCCAACACCCAGGGCACAGCCAGCTTTTTATAGTTACTTTACAAACTGCACTATATCCAATACTTAGGGGACGGCCAGCTATAGTTACTTTACAAACTGCACTGTTTCCAATACTTATGAAAAACAACAACAGTAAGGGCTACTAGTATACATGAACATGTTATCAGTTCGCGCTGCAGACTTCAGTGTACATTATTCCATCTCGTAAAATGGCTCAAAGTAAATCAAAATTCAGTAAAATTGGCAATGCAAGTCCACGACACACGTCGTCATTTTTTTTCTTTTTAATGACAGTAATTCTATAAAAGTAAAGCCAATGTAATTGGATTTAACAACATGTACATTTATATAATGAACAATAATTAATAATTACTACTGTGTAAGAAACAACAATGAATGACAAAAAAAAAAAAAAAAATTCTAATCTCTAACTAGCATTATCAAAGCATTTCATAACAAAAATATAATAATCAGTACATTTGCAACATTATTGTAGTTGTAACAAAAATATGTTCAGTACATTTTGCAATATAATTTGACAAGTTTCATTTAAAGATTTGGGGGGGGGGGGAGAGAGAATGGTAAATAATTTCACCCTCCAGGATGACTTGAAGTTGCAGACATCAGAGGCTGGAACCGAATGATCCAAGATGTCACAATTCAAACCAGCATTTTCACCACCTTTTCCCTGAATTCTCCATCAATTCTTTTTCTTCATTCGCACTAAAACTCCAGCCTCCTGACTTAATGTCGTCGTGTGCTGCATGTTATGCAAGTCTACCACCAGCTGCAAGGTTTTACGCTAGAGGCATCGTTTTGCTTATATCCAGTGCCTTGGACAGTCGTGTGGAAATTTAACAATGTAACAATGTAACAATTTAAACAAATCAAGAGTGTGCGCTCAAAATGCAAACCTGAACCAGAAATAAGACACTGCATTGTAGTTCTAAGAACAGAGACCATCTGGTGTAAATCGACTCAATCAATGATGTTTATTCCTTTCGGCCAATACTTGGAGTAACGTAAATCCTTCAGCTTTTCTACTTTTTTCTCTCCGCAAGAAAACTTGACTGTTATTTTATAATTTCCCGGACTTACTGGAGCCAAGACAATGTTGCCTACCCATGATACTAATATAGCTTATTCTGCACCTTTCCCTGAGAAAGATTTCAGACAAAAAAAAATTTAAAATAATAACTACTTTTATTCCTAGTGTAGAAATCAGAGCTCAAGCATCCGTGGACAAGAAGTATATCTTTATTCTTTCCTGGCCTGGTCGCATGTTTAAAAAATAAATGTGTTTTCTCTTGAAAAGTGGACATGCTTCAAGTATGATGCAGTCAGTGCGCTTCCAAGAAAACAAGAGAGCATGAGTCAAATTGACTGGTATTTCCTTAGAGCAATGCTCACCTCAGGGGATAAGAGAAAAAAGAAATCAATGAAAGTAAAATGAACAAGAGCATCATGCTCCACCAGTTTTTCATTCCGTTCCTGCCTGGAAATGTCCAGTTGCCCAATTCAAACAGCTTGGACATTTTTCTGGGTTGTTGTTTTTTTCCAAAAGGCGCAAAGGTGAAGCCACAGTGAAATTCAGGGAAAATTGGACACAAACTGGGTCATAAATGTGAGGATTTTCCTGAAACCCAAGCAGAAGAAAGCGCCACACACTTGCCAACACAGCTACAAGTATCAAACTCCCAGCACAGGACATTGCTCCTCCATCAAAAAGTCGAAGTAACAGATCAAGAAAAAAAAAAAAGATGAACGATGGTACAAGACTTGCGGCAACCACTAAAACTTGACATCCTTTTTATCGCTTGATCCTCATTTTGAAATATTTATACTTGTGTGTATGTGTGGGTAAAATATTTATGTGCAGGTGAATGACTAGAAAAATGTGTATCATATTTGTGTTTGTGTGCATACTGTATATATGTGGGTGAATCACCAGAAATAAGTGTATGTTTGTGAGTAGGTGAGTGACCAGAAATATGTGTATGTTTGTGAGTAGGTGAGTGACCAGAAATATGTGTATGTTTGTGAGTAGGTGAGTGATCAGAAATAAGTGTATGTTTGTGAGTAGGTGAGTGACCAGAAATATGTGTATGTTTGTGAGTAGGTGAGTGATCAGAAATATGTGTATGTTTGTGAGTAGGTGAGTGATCAGAAATGTGTATGTTTGTGTGCAGGTGAATGATCAGAAATATGCGTACATGTGTACTGTTCATTTATGTGTAGGGAAATATGTGTACAGTCGAACCTGCCTAGACGGAAGCCTGTCTAAGATGGAAACCTGCCAAGGCGGAATCTTATTTCCCCCGTGATTAATTCCTATATATTTGACCTGTATAAAACGTAAACCTGTCCAAAGCGGAAAAGGAAAGGAAAATTCTCTCCCAAATGAGCAAATCACCTGTGCAAGACGGAATTTACTAGCCCAAGGCTCCTTTAAAATACAGTGCCGAACGATTCATTTTACCGACCGCGGACGAAAATCGTGGGAGAAAGAACGCAGTCCCTTTGTGCCCCTCGCTGCTGGACCGCCAGAGCCATAAAATTATGCAATGCGCTTGGTTGCGGGTGGCTTGGTACCAAAGCACGCGACTTAAGATTGACAAATCACGAGTGTCGAGACCGTGTGATGTAAAACCAGAGCATCGTGGCCAGCGAAACTGAACCTTTGATTTTTATCGACAGTAAAACAGGTCCATCCATGGTCCTGTCGCCGCTCGCTTGGTTTACATCCGAAGATTGCCATTGCCAAAGAACCAATCACTGACTTCTTTCGGTTATAGTCGGTTTTCCGGTCCCGGATGCTCGCAGTTCTGATATCGCCGACGGAGAACCAACCAATCAGCGTAATATAAAATACTCCTGGCTATTAAAGACTATGGCAGCCCCTGCCCACCCTCTCCCCTATACAAACGCCCCCTTCCCCCCACCCCTGCAATGGCCCTGCCTAATCCGTCGGCGATATCGGACCTGCGGAAAACTAACGTTAGACAAAGAAATGAACCGACACTACCTGCCTAAGACGGACACCTGCGCAAGACGGAAACTTTTCCCCTTCCCTTCCGTTTCCATCTTGGGCAGGTTCGACTGTGTTTGTGTGTAGGTGAATGATCAGAAATATGTGCATGTTTGTGCGCGTGTACTGTTTAAGGCATGAGAAATATGTGTTTGTCTGTGTTGTTTAAGGCATGAGAAATATGTGTATGTTTGTGTGTATGTGTTCTGTTTATATGCAGGTGAGTGGTCAGACATATGTGTATGTTTGTGTGTATGCATGTTGTTTACGTGGAAGTAAGTGATCCTGATGTCAAAGCTCATGGATGTGACAGGACTGAAACGTTATTAAGAAATGCCTCCAACAACACTGTGGACTCTACCAAGCACCGCTGCAAACAGTCTCCTGATGAACACCACTATACTGGCAACTGAGAATCTTCAGCATCTAGTCCTTGAAGTCCTTGAACAGTGGTGCATTTCATGCCTTTACCTTCTTTAAATGTTCTGTTTGATAATTGTGAGTTTGCGAAGCATTTGAAAAAAAAGGAAAACTTTTCGAATTTAAAAAGACTGTGCACAGCCTCCAATTGTGAGTACTGTACCTCCTTCCAACTCACAAGTCAAAAATGTTTCCAACGTCAGTTCAACGACATAATGGTTGTCTTCTGAAGATTGCATTTAATACAAAGTGTGAAAAACCAACTCATTCTGCGTTACTAACCAATTCACTTTCGTTTCAAAGATCAAAAGGCTGGGCGTTAGCCGTGTAGGTGAAGCCTAATTTCTCTGACTTGACACGCTTTATCTTCTTGATGTGCACCTTCATGTGTCGCCGTAGCACATCCGGTCGCTTGCACATGTAGTCGCACAGCGGGCACGCCAGGTGCTTCTCTGGGGTGTGCAGAAGCATATGGGACTTGAGGCCATGCGGAGTTTTGCTGGAATACTCACACAGGCTGCACGGGTATGGCCGTTCCTGGCTGTGGCAGCTCATGTGTCGCTTGAGGCTCTCCGAGCGGTTGCAGGTGTAGTCGCAGAGGTCACAAGCAAACGGTTTATCCTCCCAGTGGGTCATCATGTGCTTTTTTAGGTGGTCCGAGGTCTTGGAGTAGGCGCCGCAAATGGTGCACAGGTATTTCTTGTCCCCAGAGTGGCATTCCTGGATATGGGCTCGCAGGGCGTCCGACTCAGGCGAAGTGAAGTCGCAGAAGGAACAGATGAACTGTTTGCCTTGCGGGTGGCAGCGGTTAATGTGTTTGGTGAGGAAGAATGGCGAGCGGCAGGTGAAGGAGCACAGGAAGCAAGAGAAGCTGGAGTCGGTCTGGTGCACGGACATGTGTTGCTTGAGGCTTGGGATGTTGGTGCAGGTGAACTCACAGATAAAGCAAGAGAAGGTACGCCCTTCCGAGTGCTCCATGATCTTGTGCTGCTTCAGCTCCGAGGAGTTTTTGCAGGTGAAGTCGCACTGTCCACAGGCAAATGGCTTATCCCTGGAGTGGGTAATCAGGTGCGCTTGTAACTCTGTCGAACTCTCATACTCGTTCTCACAGAAGGAGCACGCGAACGGCTTGTCACGGGCATGGCTGATCATGTGACATCGAAGCTGGTGGGCAGAGGTGCCCTTGAAGCGGCAGAGTGGGCAGGCGAAGAGTTTCTCGTGTACGTGGGTCAGGAGATGCTGTTTGAGCCCGTCGGCGAAGCTGGTGGAAAAGTCACAAAAGGAGCAGGTGTAGCCTTTCTCCGCATGCTTGTTCTTCATGTGCTCCAGGATGTGCTCCTTCCGCTTGCACTCAAACTCACACAGGCTGCAGGAAAACGGCTTGTCGTCTGAACCCTGGGCATGGACAATCAGGTGACGCTTGAGGTCATAGGATGACAGGAAGGAGCCATTGCAGGTGGTGCACAGGTAGGGCCGCTCCTTGGTGTGGTTCTGCATGTGCTTCTTCAGCGTCTTGGGGTTTTTGCAGACAAAGCCACATACAGAGCATGCCAGCTTATCCCCATCAGACAGAGAGAACACCTGGTCACGGAGATTCTGCGAGTTGCGGGGGCTGAAGTCAGCTTGAGTGAAGGAGTAGAGAGACGACTGGAATGACGGCTCGGATGTCGTGGACGAAGCCGGCTGGCGAGCTTGAAAGCCAAAGGTTCCTTGCGGCATGAACTTGTCAGTCTGTTTGGCCGCTTCCATGAAACTCTTGGCCACATTGTTCACCTGCTTGTCACCTGACACTTGCTGGAGATTGGTGGGTCCCTGATCCATAGCCTCTGGTTCCATACGTCCGTCTTCCCGAAACATTGGTCCAGCCGGGAACTGCGGCTGCTGCGGCACCAGCTGCTTCCCATCATCTTTGCGGAGGCTGGTCACGCCGAATCTCTGGGCCCACAGTTCTTTTCCGTCCTCGCCAAACTGGAGACCGCCATCATGGGGGAAAGTGTATTTCATGGCCCGCTCTTCTTTCTCATTGCGGATGATTTCCTTGACCAGGGCATTCTCCTGATGGAACAGTGAGTTCTGGTCTCGTTGATGGAGGTCCTCATTGCTCATCATCATGGCACCGGCTCCATCCATTGACATGGTGGGTGTGCAGAAAGCGCGACCTTGACGTCCGTCGTCCATCGACACTTTGGGCGGCATGTTCTTCATGGTGTTCTGGTCCCGTTGGACATCATCACTACTCATCATCATAGGACCAGCACCGTCCATTCCCATAGTTGGCGAACAAAACGCCCGACCTTGACGCCCATCGTCCATCTTTGTCGGTAGCAGTCCTTTTTTCAAACTGTCCGCTTTAATGAAAAGGCTGTCGTAGTCCCAGTCCTTGGCTCCTGTGCCTTTCGGTCGGCGGTCTTTGTCACAAGAGGTTCCAGGAAAAGATGAGTGAATCTGTGAGGCAACCGTGTGACGCTCACCGATTTGCTGGACAGCTTGGCTAACGCAAGCTTGATAAATTCCTCTCTTCACTGGTCCCCAGATATCCTCATCTGGAGTGCTTTCCATTATACGGTCATCCCTATGGAATAAGGAAATAAACAGTCAGTCTCAAAGTATTAGAGAGAGGAAATAAAACAGTTAGATGATTAATAACAGCTGTCCCAGAGTAACAACATAAAACAGAATCAACGCTCAACATTTTTGTCTATTACTAATAGGGTGAACACACAACACAAAAAGATAAAGTGAAAAAAGACTGCAAATTTGAAATAGGAAAGAAAAGAACTTTTAACAAATGCAGCATTATGGCATCCCAACAAAGATGATAACCATCATACAGCAACCCAAATCATCCGCAACGGAAAGCTGAAATGCAAACAAAAGTCACAAAGCTGGCAGAGGTAGCTGGAAAAACAGGTCAAAGGATAAACTCCGCCAAAACTGAAGCAATGAAGATGAACAACACACAGCAGGGGCCCATCCAGCCAGATAAAAGACCACTGCACAAAACCAACAAGTTTGTGTACCCTGGCAGCATCATATCTTCTACAGGAGCTGATGAGTATATGAAATCCAGGACCTGGAAGGCACGCCATGCATTCAACACTCTTCAGCCGATATGGAACTCCAAAGCCCTCTCCATGAAGACCAAAATTCGAATTTTCAACTCCAACGTGAAGTTTGTCCTCCTTTATGGTTCAGAAACTTGGACAGATTTTACTTCAAAGAAATTAACTTTCAAAAACTCGAATCGATAATGCCTCACACGCGAGGGCTTTGATCTCATTGACCTAATTCTCGTTGTGCTGGCCAGTGGCTCTCGCCTCAAGTCCGAGGCGCCGCTCGTGACCTAATTAAAATTCGGTGTGCCTGTTGGCGTGCAATTGAATGAGACATTGAAGGAATAATATTTCACAGAATATATTTATTCTTTACAACGATCACAAACAAAAAATAAAATGTACAGTTATTATTCATGGGAGAAAAAGACTCCGAAACTGTCGAGCCG
>JBDFRD010332690.1:0-32953 GCA_039654405.1 Bullina lineata | reverse complement strand
TCTTCTTCTTCTTCTTCTTCTTCTTCTTCTTCTTCTTCTTCTTCTTCTTCTTCTTCTCCTCCTCCTCCTCCTCCTCCCCTCCCCTCCCCCTCCTGCCTTTGTGTGGGACTCTGTTGTGGGAGTGAATAAAGAATGACACCTGTTTTTCTGCCTTCTAAGTGGATAGTAAAAAGCTGATAATGACACCCCTACCCCATTTTTCTCCAAAGCCATGAGTCACATAGCAGCACATAGTGCTTGGGGCGGATTTATACAATGTAGCTTGCCAGACACTTGACAAGACTAGTTTGATACTTCGGGTTTAGCCAGAAGAGATCTGCTCCTACTCCTACTGAGGAAGATGTGCATAATAAGCGGCTCTTATCTCATGACACAATGATCGGTTGTCCTGAGTAGGTACAGGCCCCAGAGGAGTGCCTTCGCTCACCTGCTGCATCTGCCTTCTGTCGAACACAATGACAAGATGGAGCCTTTAACTAGTGACTTAGGTTTCCGTGAAGGGGACAAAGCAAGGAATGTATACCTTCCTTCCTTTGTTTACAAGGGAACATCATGAACGTCAGCAATGGGAATCACATTTTTTGCCACTGGCCCTTTTCGGTGTCTCGGACACACTCCACCCCCTACACCTCCTGAAAAAAGCATTTCAATGTCATTCACAGTGCCTCCTCCTCTTTCCCATCACATGTATTTAAAAACGTGATGAAGACATAAGAATGAAATTATTTCAAGGTGTGCAGGGCTTAAAGACATGAAGTTTATTTTGATTTCAGTAACCTGACTGAAATACATCAGTAACAATATTATTTGCACCTAGACGGGAGATAAATAATAATAATAATAATAATAATAATAATAATAATAATAACAATAATAATAATAATAATAAAAATGGTGCCATACATCTTTCCCAAGGACACAACATTCAGGATTCGAATTAGAATCTTCGACTTTGATAGCAACAATCCCTTCATCTCTGTTTCTGTGTCAGTCTGTCTATCTCGTCAACCTTTACTTCTTCTGTGCCGTGGCAGCGGTAGAATTAGCCTTGCAGAGATTATGACTTTACGTCCAAACGAAATCTGTTCTCTTACGGTCGGTGACGTAAGAAGTCAGGCTTCTACCCCCCATTTTTCCTGGTGCTTAACGTCGTGTTTCTTGAGTCAGACGACAGGAGCAGAAAAGTTTTGTCTTATTCGATCACTGTCGTCCTTAGGTTACCGGCCGTCGCCTCCGGAGTTCCATGTCATGTACATAATCCCCCCCCCCCCTTTTTTTTCCTTCCCATTCTTCTCTTTTCAACCCTTACCTTCTCCCACTTCTGTTACAGCCTTCTCTTTTTCTCGCTTGTATTTTAGTTTACTGTTTGTGTAACTCTGCATTTTGCTAAATCATAAACGACACAGGACAAAGGCAATTATTTTTTCTTTCTCGTCTTCTTGGTACCAACTTGGAGAGGCAATTTGTTATGCTAGCCCCGTTTCCATTTTTCTTGCTTTTTACAAATGTACCCCCCCCCCCTTTTTTTTTACTGTTCTTTTGATCTATTTCTTCAAGACTTTTTTTAGACTGTTTCTCCTCTTTTCTTTGTCTTTTTCATTGTGAAGTTTCCTATGGTAAATGTAGAGATCTAGATCTATGTTTTGCTGCATAAACTGCACTTTTCTCTCTTTTTTGTTGTTGTCTTGTCATTATAGATCTATATATTTCTAAATAGGCATAAAAAATGTAACTTTGGGATAGCTTTTATAAGTCAATTGACTAATTTTCTTACTTTATCTGCATCTGCAGCATTATCATGCCTATATTTATTATCAATAGATCTAGATGTCTTCATTGTACCACATTGCACTTGCAGTTTTTCTTTGGGAAAAGAAAACGAAAGTAAAATATTTAATTTGATCTGTTGCCTGGGCCAGGCCTCAAGAACTAGGCTAACTGGGACACAAGCCTCGCTATGGATTGCAGGAACGGCAGTCGTCCACGTGACTGTTCCGCAATAATTCATTGGTTAGTCTACGGAAAAAAAAGAAAAAACAGGCCCACAATGCAATGGGTATTTGACGCAAGCAGGCAACCGGAGGAAGAAGGATGAATCAAGCAAAACAATGATTTTTGTGGCTATGATTATAGATCTAGATCTAGAAACTAAGTCTGAAATACCTATCTAATCTGTTTTGATGTCAAGTTAAATCATTATTTAATATGGCTGCCGAAGTCGCTGAAAGCTACAGGTCATCGTTGGATGATCTGAAGATGAACAGCAAACCACAGATCAGTATGCTGACCATGTTAGCGGAAGACAGCGTGCAATATGCCAGCGACATTGTGAAAGTCATTGAAGAGCAAACCAAGAAGGTTCAATTTCGTGTTTGTTGTTTTGTAAAAGATCCGTTTTGTAACGTTTTAAATAAATTGGTTCTAAACATATCTTGTAGTAGATAAAATATGGTAAGTCTGCTGACTATTGAGACTGGAAGTAGAGCTTTGTGTGCTTGATGTGAATGAGTAGAATCCATGATGAATATGAATCATATTATATGATATGAGCAATAGTAGACTCTACATCATCTAAATCTAGAGATATCT
Organism: Bullina lineata; assembly: GCA_039654405.1. NCBI lineage: Eukaryota > Metazoa > Mollusca > Gastropoda > Bullinidae > Bullina > Bullina lineata. The sequence continues at coordinate 30,364 of JBDFRD010332690.1, read as the reverse complement.
AGTCAGAAACATTTAATTTATTTTGATTCATCATTAAATTAAAAATGTATGATGTCATCTGCTAATACCCTTTCTTACTCTTCTGTCTAAATGTAGACTAAATCCATCTTATTTTCAACATTTAGTGGAGAAAAGAAGATGAATAGGCTACTTTTTAGTCATTTTAGAGTTAGAGTAATCCAATTCTTGGAATTTGAAATTGAGACCTCTCAGTTGCAAGAAAGTGAAAAAAATGCGTGATCCTGTAATTTAGAACTTGTACTCTATTTAGCTTCTAGTCATTCTTAGGTATCGGTACTACGGGATCCACGTCAGGTCACTATGTCTGCCCACATTGCCACTCGGGAAGTGAGGTGGGCCTAAATATAGGCTACTATCGTAGCTGTCATAGGAAAGTATAGAGGCTGGAATATTCGGTCATATCTGATATTAAATAAGAATATTAGCCAATGAAATTTCAGTGTTTTGTTTCCCAGGGGAAATGATTTCTAGATCTAGGTCTGTACTAATCGATAACAGTGTTAGTGCCTTGGCTCAACCATGAAATGAAACAAAAGGCTCATTACAAAAGAAGCCTAGATGTCGGCCCCCTGCGCATCCCGGTTAGCTGGCAGGCTTAAATTTAGACCCACTGCTCTTCCCAGCATGGATGTAACCAGAAACCCAAATCAAGGCTTAACGCTTACCAGGGTTGAAACTTTTTGTAAACATTTGATTTCCCAACCCATTTACTGCTCATTCATTGAATTTAGTTCCATTTTCTTAGGTCCTGACCAAAGTGACAGACTAGAATAGTTGCACGAGGAAAGATTACCATTTCTGGCCTACCCTACACACACAGAGAAATTTTTGACTTTTTAGACACAGAATGAGTTGCAAAAAGCTATGGTCCATCCCTAACCGTTTTCTTTCTTAGCTTTTGGCATATGTTTATGACTAAAGTGCATTTTGTTGCACATTTAGTACACTGTAGAATCTCTGGAGCACTGGATTTGGTAATCTTCCCTTTCGCAGCTTTTGGTTGCAGAGCAAACTCATTGATTATTATAATCTTGATTAAAGTAATAAATCCTACCTTTATAAATTTGAAGGTGGAAATGTTTATGTTTGAACCAGGACTCCGTGATGTTCTGATATTTTTAGACAGAATTAGTTGTAAAATTGTTTTATAATTTTTCTTTGAAGTGTAAGGATAAGCAGTGTACAATACAGTTGATTTATAAATAAGGCTGAAAAGGAAAGTAACATCCTTCTTTATCGTTAACAAACTGTCGCTGAATTTAAATAAAATGCTGTCACTCGAAATAAAAATCGCCAACTCTTGTCGACTTGAATATTGTAGGCCTTTGCAGAAATGAAGACAAAGTTGTGATTCTTTTGAACATTTTTCTACTAATTGATATTGTATCAATATAATTTCCAATTTAGGAAACATAAAAATATGTTATCTGAAAATTGGGGGATCGGCCTAATTTTACTGGGGTTTTGGCTTGCATTGCTGAGGAATTAGACATGCTCATCATGGGTTTGAATCTTGGGTATGCTTTTTATGGTTCAGCGTTGTCTCTTTAGGATAGATTGATTGTTTTTTTTTACTCTTTGACTCGTTCATGGGAAAATGGAGTTTGCTAACAATCTTTTGGGGAGTAAACATATATGACACAGGCGCATCCTGTTGAGGAACTGATCTACTACTACTAATGTTACTAATATAATTTTGCTTCATGATACAGTTTTGGATAATAGGTAGATCACTGAATCTTTAGATGTGGAAGGAACTTTTATTTTAATGCTTAAGGCTTAATGGGCCTGATTGTTAGAGTTTAATGTGTAAATTCAAGTGTTTTACTGATAAGCTTTTAAAAATATCCAATGCTATCCATTTTCAGATTTTTTTTATTGTGGAAATTCAATATTCAATTTCCAGTTAATGAGCAGTAGTTTTTTTATTTTTCTATCACTATCTCAGCAAAGAAAGAACTTGTTCCTGTAATTTAAAAATTCTACTTCTTTTGTATTGCTCCAGTTCTTTTGTTTCCACAAGCTCTGCTTGTCTTTTTTGGATCTGTACGTCTTCTTTTAGAGAGTAAAGATTACCAACACTGTGTTATGACTGCAATTAAAAAAAAATTTATGTTTAAGCGTTCTTGCTATTTGAGAATTTTCTTGTTTGCGTTTATAGGTTGAAATCGTATTTTATAAATATGAATAAAATAAATGGAAGATTGCAATACAGTCCAACATGCATTCGTCGAACATTTTCACTGATTCCTCAAACAAAGTCTGCCAGCTAACCATTACATTCGGAAGTTTACTACTTCAATTCATGTTTCAACTTTAAGGCCAGCAAAACACCCAAATCATTCAGCAGTTCTGTCTGCCAGATGTTTTTCATATTATCAGGGGTTTAAATCTTTAAGATTTTTTCTGATTTCAGAGATAGAATACAACAAATAATTATTCTCAAAGTACACGATGCACACACTATTGTCACAACATAGCCATGCTTTTTATACGGCGAATTTTCAGTGATAAATTCTCTGACGCTTTGATCTCTTTCACTATTGCTAGTCCAAGAAAAATTCTCTGACTAGGGGAAAATAGCCTAAGTCTATCACCAAGTCGGGCCACTGGACTCCGGCAGATAGTTTTTCAAAGAATTTTTTCATCCACCATTAACACCCTTGTATTACACAGGTGCATAGATCTACTAATGTTTGTGAACGAAATGTCATTCAGCATGCTGTAGCTTGCGGCAGTTTATGGGCCAACATTGCGTTGGGCCCAGTCCTTGAGTTATTAGGCCAGCGATGCGAGTATTATAAAAGTCACTGGTGTGTTAAGGACCGCATTGTCTCACCCTTTTGCCTGCCTGGTCAAGGTGTTGAATAAAATCTCAAATCACCACTCATTAGCCGGGCCCTGCCGTTCCATCCCATCCAATCATATGCTTCGTAATTCAGACTAGGCGCAGACTTAGGCCTTAGGTTGCTGAGAGGATTGAGATGTAATAAAGTTTTACTGCCTATTAGATTTACATGGAGAATACTTTGTCCACTCTCTGGTTTTTTCCCTTTACAAAGTGTCATTTCACATATTCCCCGGATAATTTTTCTCGACCCACAGAGATCGACGAGTGCATGGTGGACTAATTGTAAAATATTTAAATTTTTGTCTGCTAAAATAATAAAATTTGGGCGATGGGTTAGGCGAAAAGAATGGTTGTCATATAACACATCATGAGTAAGTAAAAATTTGTGTTCTGGCTAGCAATACAGCAGAGTGAGTTCGTGGGATGAAGAGATGTTTTATTCTTTTTTCGTTAATCCGCACTTTTAGCTTCCTAGGTTTAAAGTGAGTGAAATGCAAATGCTGTTTCTTGGTTGTTTTTTTTTTTTTTTAAGTGTCAATATGGAATATTTCTCATTTATTTGTCCTTTTTTTTCAGCACACCTGAAAAGTTGATGATTAATGTAATAAATTATTTTGACCGTCTATCGTTTTTCTCACTTTATCTGTTTTCTGCTGTGAAGTGAAAAGTGTGTGTTGTGTGGGACTTTTGGGAGCATTCGGGGGGAGGGGTATATTGGGCTCAAAGTTTTTATTGCTATATACAGTGAAGTATGGATGATATTAAATACCAGTACAAGTCTTTTCGTAGCTTTGCAGCCACAATTTATTTCCTTGATGATGAGTCATAAGACAATGATATATGCCTACCAGTGCATTGTGTGTCAGTATCGGGCAAGATTTTTCAATCAATTAATTTCAAAACCACCAAAGATAATTGCCATGCTCTTTTAGAACATTTTGACATGAAAATCTGTTTCATATTCAATCATTCAGAAATAATTAAAACTGCATTAGGTCTGTATACAGACAAAGAATTGCATGCTTATTAAGTGTCCCTTTTTTTTCTTATGTAAAGACTTGCAATACACAAGTCATCCGTCATATACTTGTTTTATGAGTTTTTAAACACGGGAGGGAACAGTATACATGTACATTTAGGAGTTATTTTGTTTATTCTGGCAATAACTTGTCATTCTGACTACAGCATGATGATTGATTGGAGACTAAAAATAATAAAATGGTGGCATTTATCCTTTTTTTTTTTTTTTTCTAATTCAATTTGTAAATCCGTCATTGTAGCAAAAATAAGTACCGGTAATGAGGAAAATGTTGAAAAGAGTAACGATGTAAAGTTCTTCACTGTATATAGTAATAAAAAAAGATAGTAGTATGGTAAATTTAAATATTTCAGCGTATTTGAGAAATGATTGCAAGTTTTACTGTGCTTCAAAAATCGGCTTGTCCAGTTTATGAAACTATTGTTATTGGACAGCATCTTTTCACTAGATCTAACTCAAAGTCTGCTTTATATGATTCACACAGTAAATCTGGGTCGCTTTCCTTTCTGAAATGCTTTAGTATTTATAACAAAATATGTTGGTGGCATCTAAAAAAGAAAAGAAATGTTCAACTGCAGTTGACTGCTGAAAATAATTTTGTGTTCAATAGTATGTTGTTACATTTTGTGTTTCAGTGAACATATATGTTGTTTTCGTAACATTTGATGTGATATCTTTTGTATGGATGAATTGTCTGTCTGTTGTGATGCTTAAAAACAAACAACCGTCTTCTTATTTAGAAGAAAGCTATTCAAAATGTTTCTAGTGAGAATACTATCATTAAGATATTTTACTGTTTTGGACTAAAGTACTGAAGACAACATAATGTCTAGCTTGATTATTCTGTTACTTCTTTAAATTGAAAAACCAGTTTCGGTCTTTACTGAGCGTCCCTTGATCATTTGTAACACTTTGTTGACCTTTCTAACACATTCTTAGAACAAACAAAACTTACACTTCCTAGCTCTCATGGTTTCAGAGTGATGGTTGTTGTATGCTACATTCATTCGCAGTTGTGGGAATTACAAATATCCACACACACACAAATTTGAACAAAGTGCGGAGAAGAAAATTATTTCAATAGGAGGTAAATTTACCAGCGACAGAATGATAAAAGTATTATTTATATTTCATCCCATGCTGAAGACTAGGAGAACTAAAAAATTAAAATACATTCATGATGTATCATTCTTAAGCACATCTTGATAAAACAGTTGCAATCCATTTGATTCAGGGAGTAAAAAGACTGAGTAAAGTAAGCTTTACTTACACACAATACATTTTGACACATCACCTTTTACAGAAAAAGATAAAGGCTATTTGTATTTTATGCTAAAAAGTTGGTGTCGATTGAGAAAAATAAGTGCTTAAAGACAAGAAATTCACTGGCCCCGCAAAATTGTTCCAAATGGCTGCGTATTGAGAAGCATGTCAATTATATTATACATTGACATAGAAGATATTTTTAGTCATCCAGGAAGGGTCAGTCCACTTGGGAAGTCTTCCTATTTTTTCATTAACAAACAGGAAAAAACAAATTTACCTCTACTGGTACACGTGCTAATGCATTGAATGGCTTCAACGTCAAGACGTAGAAAGAAATTTTACTGCTGTGCGTACTGCCCTAACAGATTTATGTTAGCTTTCCATAAAATTGGCAAGTTACCACACTACTTCAGTACCTCTGAAACAACAGCAAAGTGATGTGGTGGATGTCAGCTGAACATTGCACACAAACAATTATGAAACTTCAGCTAGACTGAGTAGTAGTTTTGTGCCATCAAAAATATGTAGGCAGTGATGGGTCATTCCAACTGCTGTTTTGGATTGTCAAATCATGTGTAATAAAAAGTGAATTTTTCTCAAATGTGTAATTGCAATGTAAACAAAAATACAGGATTCGTGGAAAAACACTCACTTTTATTTTTTGTTCAGGAACATGTCTACATTACAGAGTAATGTATACTGTTTGGAAATAGTACATCATTGCATGTGCATTTCCATTATAAGATGAGTACATAGGTCTATGTACTTTGAAACAATGTTCACTTTCAGTACCATTCTTATACCATTCACTATGCCATTTCATTCAAATAATGGCTCATAAAATTGGATGGCATATTATTGCACACAAAACATGAAACATGACAATATCATCCATTAACACACAAATGATTTCATCAGAGGATTGACAGTGGGCTGAATCTACTTGATGAGCATCGCTGAAACTGTAAAGCTGCAAACTAATTTCTGATTCCTCCAGTGCTGCCTTGGCTTCACCATTGCCTTGTACATGGTCACAACATTCTTTGTAAAACATGGAAAGACTGCTGTGATTTGTTCGTTTTTTTTAAAAATTTTTATATGGTTTTGAATTGATCAATTTCTTGTTGCAGCATGGAATAAGCTCCAACTCTAAATTGTATTTTCTTTACCGTACCGGTACTATAATTATTGTTTTTGTAATAGAGTATTCAAAAATTTAGGTGAATGTTAGAATTCATTGTTTATCATTATGTACAGTGCAAGGATCAATATATTTTTTTCTGTAAAATTGTGCCCATTTTTTCCACTATCTTATTTTCTTCAGATTAAAATTTTTTCCCCTTAAATTATAAGCTCTTGTTATTACATGTATTGTATTTTAGTGTAGGCGTATTTGAATGAAAAGATGGCTTATACACTTGAAAAATAGTATGCTTTCTATTTTCAGGATCTTGTGACTTGTGTCGCCCGAGAATGATCAACAAGTAAGCTTCTCTTGTACAGTGGCAAAGATGGAAGTCTAATAATGTTAACTATTTATTGTTTCTTTTGTAATTTTAACAGGTGCCTGTCCCAAGGAAACTACCTATTTTGTACCTGATCGATTCAATTATCAAGAACCTGCCAACAACACACTACCCCAAGCTGTTTGCACAGAGTATTGTAGGAATTTTTTGTGGAGTTTTTGAAGAGGTAGTTATTTAATTTTTTTTAAAGGAGTGTCAAATATTTGCACATTGTAAAGTATATTGTCATTGTCAGAATTTGGTTTGTTTTAAATTGAGTTGCCCGGTCCAGAGTTAACAGTTTATTAAGATAATGTATCACCTACCATAACTGCTTTCACTTTTATGATAGTTTTGGATTTGGAAAAGAATTTGTTGACAACTACTCATAGATCTCTGTGTAGGTCTACTTGCATATTTTGATGTTTTCACCGATGATTCGAAACTATTGTCAATCACACCAACCAAAAGAAATCAAATATTACATCTCTGTCTTTTGCGTCATTCCTTGCAGCCTACTTTTATAAAGTTGGATTATCACAATGAAAACAGTTAATGTTGCTTAGCTTCTCTCCCGGTTATTTATATAAACAGTAAATTGTTGAAAAAAAACCAAACGTGGTGTCATGAAGAACTAATGGAACTGGAATTATCCATACAAGGTACATGAAAGTAAAATATATCAATAGACTTAGGCAACATTAATTAAATGAGTTAGTTTCCATCTTTGAATGTTTTCTGAAACTAAGCCCTTTTTTAATTTCATTTAGTCTTGTACGACATTCTTTGATGCAGTATTGATCTTCATTAGCTAAAAGGCCTGTAATGTTGGGGTGCGACTATTAGTGTAAATGCTACTTTCTATGCTCCTGTTTTTATTTATGGGTTATGTTTTTTTTATACTAAATGCAGATCTCATCAGATCAGTGAAATTAAATTGTGACATGACAAAAGTCATTTAAGTTTCATTTTGTTTAATGCTTTATGTTCAGTTGTGAATCGGTATATTAATTATGCTTTGGAGGCATTATAATTTACTGTTTACACAATACATTATTTTGACTGTTAAACTTGTAATATTTCATACTTTTTGTGTTGGTAGTGTATCGTAAAGTTTGTTGTCGTAATATTATGACACTGCCTGTACCACAACATTATATTCAATTTTTTGTTTATGTTGCAACATTACATTAGGCCACCAACATACAAAATTGATCAATAATAATCTGTAGAGTAAGGTACAAACTAAATAGCATGCATCATCAGATTCAATTGATAATGTAAACACTGTTGCACCCATAGGCATGGAATTATGCTGAAGAATGAGCTGGTTTTCCTAAAAACATCTACCCTAGAAATCTGACTTTAAGTGCAAAATCTTGGTGTATTCATTCATTTGGCAAATGAAATGCTGCCTTTATGACTTTTTTGGCGAAGGTATCCATAACATCATTTGGCAGTACACAATTTGCACATTGAATAAAGGTTTCCACACAGCTTAGCAGAATAAAAAGCTTCAGATCTAAACTCATAAAAAGACCTGCGTAAGGATAACATTATGATACAAAATGACACAAGGTTGATGGGTGCATATTCATAGTTGATTAATACTTATAAATCTTCTGTCATTCCAATGACCATGTCAGAACAGATGCAGTTTTAATTTAAAAATTCCTCTCCTTTTAGCCTTTTTGGCAGATCACTCTAATAAAGCAACATAATAAAATAGTACCGGTATAAAAATATTGACTGTATGAATTGAACATTATTATTACTCAAATCTACACCAAGAAACTCGCACACAACTGCATGCAAAAACCTATGAATAATGTTTGATGTGACAATAATGAGACTTCAATGGAATTGGGTTTAGTAAGCTGTGCATTGCTTTGTAGACTTAGAAAATTGTTGACTAGTTAATTACTAAGGAGCACTAGAATTAAAATGTAACAATACTATTTTATAACTTTACCAGCACAGTAATGAATTAAGTTTTTACCATGAACAAAATCTTTTCCTATTTTTTTAGTAAAATTGTAACAGATACCAGTAAATAACATGTTGTTAAATCTAATTAGAAATAATAGAAAGGAGGGACGATAATCAAGTTGCTCTTCTACATTTGATGTGAAAATATGCTCTTTCACACTTACAATCTTGATTACTGGAACAAGATATTGAAATGTCATGACAGACATGGCCTTGAAATAGATTACATGTGTACATTTATTATTTACAAATCGTGTTGAGTTTTTATTTGTTAAGAAATTGTTACATAGTCTTAAAAGCAAATGGAGCATCGGACAAGTACATAACTGTTCGTCATAGTTTGATAACTTTAGGTGACATTCATATTTCTGTGAACTAGAAACTTCTGCAAAATAAGTGACAGCAGTAAAATGCTCATTTTTGATCCGTTTCATATTATTAATATTTCCGAGGAACTTTTTAACCATTCCATGGGCTAATGGAGAGAATCGTGCAATATATTTGTGGAAAGTTACTCTGTGACTCGAGCACGTATCAATATCCTACATATTTTTTTCCAGAGGTGCCAAATATGTATTGTTGGACCTGCTGGCTGCACCTTGCAAGAGATTCAGTTGTAGATTGTCATTGAGTTGCTGAACACTCATTTTCTTTTTCTCCCTCCGAAAGGAAGAGGTTGAGTTTGGATGGTGCTAGATCAGTTATGCACCATGATGATCAAATGCATCTCAGTGCAATGGTTGTAACAGTCTGACTGCTTTTCAGTTGAGTGGAACTGAGAGTCTTATAAACCTGGACGGGTTTGTTTTTTCTTCTAATGACAGGCTCATGCCTGTTTCGGAGCACCATTTTCAGTGAACAGTTGCGCACACAAGGACAGGCCAATTGAGTAAAACAGCTTTGGTGTCATGTGCATCACTTTCCTTACACTTTGCCTGCTCCTGGTTTTTGTAGTCTTGCTCCATCGGCAGGCATCCCATGAACTTGCTACAATGCCAAGAGCTTCTACGATTTTTTCCATTGTTTTCTTGATCAAATGTATAAGTGAAACTTAAAAAGTTCACTGCATTTTTTTTATTCTTCTGTCAATAACTTCAATAAGTTTTCTTCTGCCAAGTCATTAGATTTGTCTTTTGTCCTCTTCTTGGTAAATGGAAAAGAAAGAGTTTTCAAGTGCCTTTGAATGTGTGTGTGGATTTCTCATGGCATCTTATCCAACTTAAGAGACTCACGGATTTAGCAGTTCATTGATTTTCCTTTGTTTCCCAGAAAAACCATTGACTTTGTTTGTAGAAAAAGCAAATCACTTACCAGTAAAAAAAAAGAAAAAAAAGCAATAGATCTTGGAGCGATGGGTCTGCATTGTAACCATTACATTAGTGCAGTGCAATCATTTCTTTGATAAAATTAGAATTTATCATGTTGGAACAAATCTCCGTGTACTCAAATTTGATAGGATAAGTGCCAAATAAAGGGTTACTTTTGGTTTAACCCTAGTACTACCCAACTACGCAAATGCTTTGAAATAAAAAAAAGGCAAAATATGTGGAACAAAAATTGAATTCCCCAATTTTCTTTGTATGTGTCCTAAAAGGGAAATAAAAAAAAACTATCATTCGGTGCAATTGTCCCACTCCCACGAGTTTAGGTTTGAAAAATCTGGTACTTTCTAGGGTTTAGAGAACTTATTTTCATTTTGATTTAGATGTCCTGATATAACATTTAAACCGACATGACATTAATGGAGGATGTAACAATATTAATCGTATATTATGGGCATTTTGAAATACAGATCAGAGTGACAAACTGAATGATAATTGTTGTCTTTTTATTCATGTGCTAGATTCTTTTATGAAACGACTGTAATCTGACATTTTAATTTAAGTAAAAGGATAGAGAAATGGATTCAAGTCTCTTATCATTCAAACTCACAATATCTAACATTTTGCAAACATCTGAACTGTATGGAGTTCTGAAAACGTATTTTTTTCACCATGACTTTGTGTCGGTCGTAAAACTGTACAGAACTTTATTTTGTCAATAATTTTTTTTGCTTTTGTGAGTAACATGAAATAACTTAGAAGTTTTTGGTTAATGCAAAGGTTCACAATTTACTTTAAAAGATGAGCTCAGTTGGCTGAAAAATCTTCTAAGTGCTATTAGGTTAATAATATAAACATTCTTCAACAAACAGGTTGATGAAAAGACAAGAGGGTCCATGTATAAACTAAGACAGACATGGGTAGATATAATACCCAACAAGTGGTTGTATGCCCTGGACCTGCGTGTGAGAGAAATTGACCCAGCATGGCCAGTGACTGCTTCGAAACCAGAAACATCGATCCATGTGAACCCTAAATTCTTGAAGGTAATTATTATCTTTTGATGGAGGGGTTTAGAAATAGGAATGCAAGTTTGTTGCAGCACATCCCAGGTATACCGGTAACCATGTTCTCAAACAAATTATTTTTATGAACTCTTGTGCTTCGCGGCTTTCTGTGTAAACTGAATGTCACATAAGTTTGGGTCTGGATCAGTTCAATTTTTTCTAAAAATTTTGAAATGACTAATTTTCAGCCCTTATGGGCATTTTTGAAAAACTTTTATTTTGATAGTGGCATGAAAAAAGTGTTCACTACTGAAACATGAAAGTAGACTTCAAGGGGGTTGTTTTTTTTTTTGCCAAAAGAACTACAACTAAATGTACTTACCTACTTGGCTGAAGCTACAATTGGATTTGAGAATGTGACCAAGTTTATTTCTTATGCTGGTAGTAATGTTTCCTAATCTATGTTATCCATTTATTCAACGCTGTACAGAAACCAAAGGAAGAAACTGTGCATACAAGTACTCCAAATTCTGAGTCCTCTCTAAAGGAAGAAGCAATGAAAGAGGAACTATTTGCAAAGGAGAAGGAACTGCAAAAATTGCGCCTAGAGATTGAATTAGCAGAGACTAAAGCAAAATTGGAGGAACAGAAGAAACAGGTAATTTGTCAGCATTGTTATGAGTATTTGGCCATGCTCAGGTGCTCCTCTTAAAATCCAGGTGATTACACTTAGATAGGATTTCTTTACGCCCTATCCATTTAAGTTGAAGCATGCATACAGTCCAATACATATAAATGTAATGATATATTCATTGGAACTGAGGGTTGGGGAAAATAATGCCATTTTGTCAAGGGAGACGACCGGAATGACTTAAAACCAAAGAGTGGAGAAAGAATTCTACGTGGAAATGGAATAGGCAGTAAAACTATTTCATCACAGTCTCAATCATGTTGGCAACCCGAGGCCAAAGTGGTCTAATTTTTGCAACATCCACGCAGTTTTGTAAGTTTGTGATTGGCATTAAATTGTTAGTCCAAATTACGAAGCGTATTGGAGTGGGATGGAATGACAGGCACAATTTGGCCGCTAGTAGGCTATATTGGGTGGTGATTTCATTCAAGACCTTGGCCAGGTGGGGAAAATGGGGTTGGGGGGTAATTAAGGACAGTTATGTTGTGATAATACTGTCTTTCGCGCACCAGTGACTTGTATTGCACTCTCATGCAGGCCTCACAGCTCATGGACTGGGCAAGAGGCTGGAATTGATTTGAGGGTTACACAACATAGATCTAAAAACGTGCAGTATACAGAATGGCATTACTTTCGCAGACATTACTACACTTATGCGCTTGTATAATTTGCATTTGGGGGGGGGGGGCAAGATTATGACTTTCAAAACATCCGGCAGAATGAACTGCTCAATAGTTTGGGTGTATTGCTGGCCTTGAAGAGACACATTGAAACAGGAAACTTCCCGATATAAATTTTGTTATCCGACAGATATTGTTTGAGGAATGTGTGAAAAGGTTTGATGAATGCATGAACTAGATACAAAGAAAATAAAGGGGATGACAACTTTTGTTCGGGGAATCTGTGAGTTTGATGAACGAAGTAAGCATTAAAATTTATATTTTAAAGATGCATTGGAATTCTCACAATGTGATACAGCAGCCTATTGTCATTTTTTCCTTGTGGAGTTCAGCAGTCCACATCATACATACGTCACTCACAATATTTATTCAGATATTGTATGCTGTGGAAAGGTTAAGTGTAGAATATTGTAATTTGGGTCTTTTTCTTCTCAAATAGCATCCAAAGTTCTTTCAATATTCTTAATATTGTAGGTCTTTTAGCACATTGATAAAAAATTGCCAGAAAAAAATGACATTAAAAAATGTTTGTTGTATTACTGAAGCTTGAAAAGTATTTGATAGATGACAAGCATGCTGCTATTGTGAATCTCGAAGTATTAGTACTATTAGCTATAGCTTGGTGACCTCATGCTTCGGTTTACTTTAAATGGGGATTGCATTCCCAGAGTATTCTTTACTGAGAGCAGAATAAAATATCACATGTATGCATGACTTCAAATAGGAAATGCTGTTTGTCATTTGTTAGAAAAAAAGCCTAGGATTCTATTGTAAAGTGCCTCTTGCACTTGACAAATGTTTTTCATAAAATTTCTTTTTTTTCTACTTCTCTTTTATTCAGCTTGAAAAGCAACAACTTCAAATGAAAAGTAAAAGGGCTGTAGACAGGGAGCCACCTCCAATGATAGCTTTACCACCTGTATCTCAACCTGCAACATCGAGAGATCCCCGTTTGAATCGAGATCCACGTCTAAACCGTGACCCAAGACTCAAAAAGCAGATGGAAAAACAGGAAGCAGAACAAGCACAAGCAGTTCCACAACCTGTTTCTCTTCCAGTTGACGTGGTAGCGATGGGAGGGCTACCAGCTGGAGTAAGAACAACCCCAGCCGAACCACCAGCTTCTACTTCACCTCGCATGGATTTAGCAAGTCTCCTTACATCGTTTACAAATGCTGCTGCTAAAGTTGCTGCTGAACAGGCAAAGAAAAAACCTGTAGAGTCAAACTCTGCATCATCAGTTCACCAGTCACCTCAAAAGAAAAGTTCTGATCCTCGCTTGAAATTGTCCTCATCAAATGAAAGCTTAAAAGAAAAATCAAAACAATCATCTAAAAGTCCTGCACATTCTCCCAAAGCACCACCCCAGCAAGTTGTTGGCAAAGATCAAATGAAAGAACCCAAGGCTGAAGTGAAAGTTCCAAAACAGAGTCCAAACTCTGAAAAACTTCAAAAAGAGAGTAAGTCAGCCAAAGATTTGAGTCATAAGGAGAAAGGGAAAGAAAAAAAGGCAGGAGAAGAGCCAGCTAAGGATGTAAAAAAGTCAAGTTTAACAAACCAGACAGATAAGGAAAGAAAGGGGAGTAAGGAGAAAGACTACCCACGAGTTAGTGAGCAGAAAGACAGTAGGGAAAGGAGAACTGACTCTGATTACACCAGGCACGGCCATAGGCATGCTTATCGACCCCCGTCTGATTACAGGGATAGTAGAAGTCAGAGAGATTCCCGGTTTTCACGCAGCCGTGGAAGAGACCGTGAGGCAAATCCAGTCATTCACTCTTCAGATGGAGTGACAGATCAATTTGGAAGAATGCTACGGAAAGATGAATCCAAACTTAAATCAAGCCCTTTGAGGCCTGAGAGGTCATCTGTGGACAAAGAGAAGGAAAATGTTTCTGATTCGTCTAAAATTTTGAAGACTAATGATGCCAGAACTTTGAAAAGAGATGTTCGGAAAGATTCATCATCAAATGATGGCTCCCCATCTGAAAAACGACCAAAGACTGAGGAAAAAAGGTCAAAGGATTTAGAAATAAAGGAAGAAGTAGCCAGAGCAAATATTCCTCCTGAGAATGATTTGAAAGCTACTGTGAAGTTAGAACCTGTTGATAGTAATGTGAGTGACTCTAATCAAGGGGATCAAGATGTGCCTGCGAAATCAGAAGATGTTGATATGCGAATTGGACAGATGGAGCCTTGGAAGACGGAGTCCGGAGATGCTGATGTTCCAGAAGAGAAAAGAAAGAAAGAAAAAGAAGAGGTTGTTATTAAAGAAGAAACCTCAAGCGTGCCAAACTCAAAATCCATGCAAAATGATGTGGAGCCACCTGAAAAGCGGGTAAAAATGGAAGAGAATTCTGATGAGCAAGAACAAGAGATCAGAAATGACTTGAAAAAAGAGCCATTGGAAGATGTGATGTAAATATTGCTTCGTTTTTCTTTTTCATAATTGTGTCGTAGTTTCTTGTTTGTTGTATTTGTTCTTAGCTGAGCAGAAATGATTGAGCATGTTTTTGAAAAAAAAATCTATTATTACAGCAGTCTTTCACATTTTTGTTTATAAAATATGCAAAAAGTTGCTTTCGAAATTTAGATTTGTTTACCATACTTCATTGTGAATTGGCAATCAGCACAATAAAATAAAGTTTTTAGCTAATTGTCTATTGTAAATGTAGATGATTGACATGACAAAATAGCTCTGAAACATAATAAAGTTATTAACTGAACCCAAAAGAAAACCAATGACCAAAAAAAATTAAAGTTAAATTCTTCTGCGGGTATGCATATCTGTCCCCTTCTCCTCAATGAAATTTTGTTTTTGTGCCCAAGTTACTTGCATGACTACAACAGCACTGGAGTTTAGCAGCTGCAAATGGAGTCAGGGAGAAAGAATTCAGAAAGTCTTTACAAAATGAAATGCAAAGAATGAAGTGTGTGGCAATTTGTAATACTAATACATGTATTATGCTTTATGTTTGTTGTGTTTTTTATTAAGATGCCATATATTTTTAAGGGAACGGGAATTTTTTTTAACACCATAACTGGGCATAACGGTGTCCAAAATGTTATCTGTAAAGATGGTGTAAAAAAAACCCAACAAAAACAACATAGGCCTACTCTGTTTAGATATTATTGAAACCTGAATTTTCATTGCTTTTGTCAGGTTGAACTGACATGGCTGTCTTCATAGGGTGATGTAATATTAAAGGTTCAAAATATGCAAGCTTCATAAATGAATTACTGTGCTGGGTACAAAGATTTTTGTCTAGAAAATTAAACGCTGAATGACCTCAAACATTCAGATTTAATACTGCCAGAAGAGCAAATTAGAATTCTTGATGCTATTTTAACAGGAATCTGTTTGGGGATGAGGATGTTGACTACCGCAGCATGAGGGCTCCTGGACCATCTGCCCTCATTCCTCCACCTACTCCCAGTGCAAACCTTTTGTCACCTACCAGTATGCACTTGAAGAGTCCAGCCCAAAGAAGATGGAGTCAGTTCAAAGAAAGTCATCCTGATGAATTTGCTCAGGAAGTAGAGCGCAAGCGCTTACGAGATGCACAGATGCAATCAAGTCCAGAGGTTCAGGATGTTGACATGAGACAGTTAAATTCATCCAGACTATCATCCCTCCCACTGCCTTCACTGGATCCCCACATGGATATTCCTAAGGTGATCGATTACTAGTACAGTACTATTTATTCAACTAGTCCAGTGCCACATTTACAGAAAAGGCAAAAGAATAATGATGACAATGAGCAATCCATTCAATCTATATCTCTATAAGGCTCCTGTGTATGGACTGAAAATTTACCAAAGGAGAAGTCACCTGACAGACTGCAACCGCAAAACGAAGTGTGAGCATTACATGATGGTTTTGTTTTTTGTATACTGCAAATAGCTATAATTCCTGATATTAGTTGTATGAATGAAGTAACTTGTGATATTCTGTTGTAACATTATTTCCTCATTTTGTTTTCATTTGTGTACAGGACCTGTCAATTGAGAACCAGCAAGGCATTCTACGCAGAGCTGAACAAGAGCTGAAAGAGGGCCGTATAAGTCATGGAGACCACCAAGAAATTGTCAGGCAGTTAGGCCAAGTATATGATTTACAAAAAAGCCGCATAAAATTAGAATCATCTCAAACCAAATGTTTAGACCTGAGAGATCCAAGATTAAGAGGTAGTAGAGAAATCCGGTCCAACTATCCACAGGATGTAGATACTCATCGGGGACCTAACAGAGACTTTGACCAGAGACAAGGGCCACAAGATGTAGGGGAAAGACCATTAAGAAAACGCCCTCTCTTGCCTGAGCCTAGAGATAGAGATAGGCTCGATGAGGGGTCTAATTCTCCAGGGTTTAGAGACAGAGATGAAGATCTCCGCAGAGGGTATGCTCACTCAGGAAAAGGTCCTCATGATGATTTTGATGGTAGACACTTGCCACGAGGTGGGCCTCGAAGAGAACCAAGGATGAGACCGCATTATGAAAGAGGTCGTAGGGGTCGATATGAAGAAGAATTTGAAAGATCCCCTAGGGACTTTGATTACAATGAACAAAATTCCCCTCGTGACTTTGATGAGAGACCCTCAGGGAGATACAGAAATTTTGATGACAGGCGTGAATACCCAGAGTCTGGGAATAAATTTGAATACGAAGAGGGACATGAACGTCCAGATTTTGATAGAGGATGGAGAGGAGGCCGTGATCGAAGAAGA
The DNA here is from genome assembly GCA_039654405.1 of Bullina lineata. Classification (NCBI taxonomy): domain Eukaryota; kingdom Metazoa; phylum Mollusca; class Gastropoda; family Bullinidae; genus Bullina; species Bullina lineata. Next base: position 13,266 of record JBDFRD010332690.1, on the reverse strand, counting down.
GGACCTTATGACAGACCAGAACCTCGAAACGGTCCTCGAGAGAGCCGTTATGGTTTTCATGATGATAGAAGGAGGCGTTCACCAACTGAAGGTATTGTAAATGAAGAGAGAGGTATGCGGAGGAGAGTATCGCCATCTGATGACAAAGGTCGACCCAGGTCTTTTGACCACCCTGATATGGAAACTGATCTCCAAGATGTGAGAGGACCAAGACCAAGTTTCCATGGCCCACCCATGGGTGATCCTAGAGGGGCAGGCCCATCACATGAAGGCCCTTTTGTGGAACCAACTGTTGGTAAGACACATCCAGGTCCAGAAGAAATTGTACCTAAACCTCAAGACTTGAGTGCTCCAGTTTCAAGGCCTGCAAGTGCTACCTCTGGTCCTCTGCCTATTCCTCCTGTTCCTAGTCTGCCACAAAAAGGTCCAGTTGATTCTATGCAACAAGGTCCAGTAGGTCCACCAGGTCCTCAGCCTCCTATAGGTCCTCAGGGTCCACCAGGTCCTCAGCCTCCTGTAGGTCCACAGGGTCCACCAGGTCCTCAGCCTCCTGTAGGTCCACAGGGCCCGCTAGGCCCTCAGGCTCCAGTAGATTCCCAGCAGCAAGGCCCCAGTGAACCTACACAGGGACCTCGACTCATGCAAGGCCCCCTAATTAAAGAAACCAGAATTTCAAATCCTTTGGATGATCCTCGATGGTCAGCGATGCAGGGACTCCTGGACTGTGATGGCACAGAAGAACTTGTTATTGATGGAAAACCTTTTGAATTACGCATGGGCACCTCAAGAAAGTTGAGGGTTTATGGTCAAGTAATGGATGTAGCTGTGGATCTTAAGGAAAGGGGGCTCAAAGTTGATGGGAGTCTTGTGTACAAGCTTGGTGAACCTATTAAAGAGGTGCCAGCTGTTAGCAGAATAGTTCGAATGTACTACCATGGCCTTCCAAAACCTATCTGGCTCGATGGACAGCAACATGAGATGAGGATGGATGCACCACCAAGGAATATTATGGTAGATGGTGTACGGAGAGGATTTCAAATTGATGGCAGAGATATGATGATATTAGTAGACCGTTTAGAGAAGGGACCTTATGGTGGACCAGCTCGTCAGATAAGAATAAGTGGCATAGACCATGAGATCAGTTTTCAGGCTCCTCCACGGAGAATTCTCATTGACAACAAGTCTTGTGAATTAAAACTTGATTGTAAAATTCCCTATGTTGTGATTGATGGAAAACCTCATGGGATACGCTTTGATGGCGAACCTCGAACTGTTTTCATAAATGACCAACCATTCACCATTCCTGTGGACAGAGCTGAAAAAATAAAAATAGGTGCAAGGCCAACTTATATAGCATTTGGAGGCCCTGCTCATGAAATCATAATAGATGGCAAGTGGTTTGAAGTAAAATTTGACAATTTAGCAAAAGAAATTCACCTGGGCAATCGCCATTTCACAATTCGTATTCCCGGTCCGTTACCTCGTGTTAAAATTCTTGACCAGCTCCCACCAAACTGGGATGAGTCCCTTCTGTTAACTTCTAACAAACCAGCGCAGGTCGCACCCATGCTCAGACCAGGTCCTCAGGTAGGTCCCCTTGAACAAACAGCACAGCTAGAACCAAAAGCTGAAGCTATGCAGATGCAGCAGGGACAGCCCATGATGATGCAATCAAATCGAGCAGGGCAGCTCATAATGCCTCAGGTCAACCAGCCCATGGTCCAGCAGCCAGGTCAACCAATGATGCCTCAACAAAGTCAGCAAATGATGCGACAACCAAGGCAGCAAATGATGCAGCATCCGGGCCAGCCTGTTCCGATGATGGGACAGCCTATGATGCAACCTGTAGGCCTTCGACCAGCAATGCCCAATATGATGCCTGGCATGCCTCGTCCCAATCCTCAGCAATCCATGGACCTTCTGGCAAGAGGCTTATTGAACCGTGAGTTTTTGTCCTTTCAGTTGCTTTTTTTTTTCGTTCCTTGTTTTGGAAAGGTCAAAATTAAATTGTCCCCAAACAATGTAATATGAAGTAAAAGAACAATAACAGGTTTGCAAAAGAATAATATTGTATGCTTTTTGATAAACCATATCACTTTACCTGGATTTAATTTACTATGCATGCTGTTTTTTATGAGTACATGTGTTTTCCGTAAATTAAGTGATTGCACTGCAAAGTAATTTCTCATGTAAGATAAATGAAATCAGGCTGAATGGGCTGAAAGTAAAGCCTGAAATTAAAATAATCAAATTGCTCAATTTGCAGAGGTAGCTTCCTCAATGGTACAGCCAGCGGTTTCAGGATTGTCCACTTTAGCTGCGAGTCTCAGAGCTCTGACCCAACTGAACATGCCTCAGCAACAGCCACAACAGAAGCCACTGGAAGAACCGAGTGAGCATTCTGCTGCAATGTCAACCGGTTTACAAGGCCAACCTTTTGTTGTTCAGGTCGGTGAAAATAATAGATAGGCATCTATTGATTATTAATTTCTTATGCTGCATGAGAAATGAAAAGAATAAGTTATAATTATAATGAACAGACGAGCATTTTGAAGATTCAGTATTGGACCATCAAGATGACTCTTGTTTGGACTTGGTACTCCTAGCACCCCTAAAAACTTAACATCATTTGAAATGTGAATATCTTGAATAACCACTTGTTCAAGACAAAGTTGAATAGGCTTCATGTTGAACGATTTATTCATCACAAAAATGGAATGAGAAATTCAGAAGGATACAGGTTTTATGACAGATATCACAAAACATGTTCAATGTGCGTCCGCCGGTGACAGAATACATGTCAAAACCATCTCCAGCCAAATTTGCATGTTTTGCATACTGTTCTCCATGGCTTCGTTGATTCCGTAGACGTAGGTTTTACACATTTTGTTAAAATTTGAGATCATTCAATTAAGAATTAGGTTTGTTATAATTCAAAATGATGTCCTTTTTAGGGGGACACAACAGGCTTTTAAAGAAAATGGTGCATCTGGTTTTTGCAATATGAAGAATCTCAAATATGTACCTGTAAACAAAATTTCAGAAATCTTCATAACCTTTAAGATGAAACCGTTGTTACATGGATTGAAAATAATAATCAAAATATGGTGTTATCTTTGCATAAGTTTATTGCAGGTTGAAGTACAGATGGATGTCAAATTTTGTTTGATTCGTGGGAAATATAATTATTTAGTCTGATCAAATGAAATGATATTTTTACCTTATTATTTTTTGTCGAGTCAAGTCTTTTGTACATGTATCAGTTTCTGGAATACTCACATTTCCTCCCACAGAAACCAATGCCAATGGGTAGTGCTCCAAGACAGCAATTACAGCTGCCATTCAGTAGACCTCAGTTTGTGCCTAACCCATTAGGGATGCCGACATTGCAAGGACCAGCAGGTTAGTTTCAGTTTAACGAAATGTTTTAACTACGGGAATATATAATTAATGTATTATTATTAAATGCAAACATACTTTTTTTTTTTTTTAAGTTATACTGACCTTGTTTATTTTTGTAAAAACGAGATTTTGTATTGCAGTGCAGTACAAGGTTTTTGTCATGTTAGTGTTAGGCATCATTTGTATTGAATTTTTTTTTTCCTTGGGGAAATTATATTGAACATAATCTTCAGTAATTGAGGATTTGAAAATGGAAATAATATTTGTTCTTTCATATCATCAGTTACAGTTTGATGTATTTGGATGGGGGTTGGGTCCTCAATTGAAATAGCAATAGATCACCATGTCGTTCACACAAAACTTCAGACTGCAGCTTAGTAACTTGGTGGAGCTAAACTCCATAAAATATCTGAAACTATTTCATCATCTATTGTCTTAGGGGAACATACATTTGTATGTTGTTACTGTTACTCAGAGTAAAATTTGGTCTTTTTTGTTTGTTTGAAGAACCATCAGACTAAGAGTAAAATGCAAATTACATGTATGTATGAAATATTTAACTCATGCTGCTGAATGTAGAATTTTAAGTAAAGAATGCTGTTTGTACTTTATTGTTACATGAAGTTTAAGCAAATTTTTCTTTTGAAATAGGTTTTGGATCTCCTGCAACAAGCACCCCAGCTATTCAAATTCCCTCATCAACACTGCCTACCTCAGAAGTACCTATTGTTCAAACTGGTCCAAAACCACCAATAGACATTAACAGTTTGCTCAGTAATTTGGTCAAGTCTGGGCTCATCAAGGAAGCACCCAAATCAGAGCCTGGTGCAGCTGAACCTTCAAAACCAGATGAAAAGAAAATTGAATCAACTGCAAATGACACAACTAGTAAAACAGATGTTGTGCCTAAGGTATTGAATTTGGTTTCTTTTAGTTTCATTTTCTTTACATGATTTGAAGGCATAATATTTTTATGTGTACAGTTATAATGATATTGTCAGAGGCAAGCTTGTGGAAATGAACCTCCCATTTTTTTAAGGGTTTATTTAATGGTTTCCTATTGGCCCTTTTGTTTTACCATAAGTTTTTAGAATGGGTATTAGTATGAAATCATTTGTACCCCAAATTTGTTTGCTTCAGCAATTTGCATCCTGTTGTGTGTAGTAATATAACACTAATGCATCAAATTGTTTACTTTTCTTTAAAAGAGGGAATGTTAAGAAATTACATTTAATTATGTTCTTGTTTTTCCACAGAAGAAATTGTACGTTCCAGATTTAACTAGTTTTGCATCTGACAAGTTAAAGAGGTAAAGGTTATTTTTTTTATTATGATTAATTAGTAAAGACTTTTTTCCCTTTCAGACTTATAATTTGATTAAAGTCTTTCTCTATAATATATGGGAAGATATATTTTTTTCTGTGTATACATTAATCAGTATCTCTAACACCAACTTGGAACACATTCAAATGCTCTACTATTCTTGATAGAAACTGAGAATTGATTTTAATAATCCTTTTCATTTACCACCATAAATCATTATCTAAGCTTGTGGGGAAAGTTTGGTTCAGATTGAAAATATTCAGCATTGTGCTATAAAGTTAGAAGAACTATGTATTATTAAGCACAATTGAGTCGTTTATCTTTGTTTATCCACTTTTGGCAGATGTAGTGTAAATGTAGGAAACGACTAAAAAATGTGGAGTATAGAATGTTTTCTTTCTTTCTTACTTATAGTGATGTCACATCACACTTTCATATTAATGTAATTTCACTTGAAATCTTGCATGATATCATGAGAAGCTTATGATTTTCTTCTAATTTTCAGATATTACAGTGCTGTAATCGAAGAATTGCATGAAGGCATTCAGTGCCATACCTGTGCAGCAAGATTTACCATGAATGACCATGAAAAATATCGTGCGCATTTGGATTGGCATTTCAGGCAGAATAAGCTTGAGCAAGAGATGATCAAAGTGAGCAAGAATCGCAAGTGGTTCTACTCCATAACTGTAAGTACACAATGATACAATGCTTAAGTTTAAATTTAGGAGGCGTATGCCGCTTTACAAGATGACCATAAAAGTTGCCCTTTTTCTTTTTTTGAAAGGAATGAACGTTTTGGAAAATATACAGCATGTTAATTTTGAGTGTGGAAGAATAAATAGATGCAACAATTTTTAATAAATCGTCACCTCAGTTTACAATTGTCTTATGTCCACTCAACTCAGTTTTGAGCAATCGTGCTTCAAAGAAATTTTGGTACATGTAATTGTTGTGGACATACGACAAATGCGTATTGGAATTTTCATACTTAAAGTGAACTGATGGTCTTGAAAATACAAAGACATGTATGTAGTAATAGCCTATGGAAGGCCTTTGATGGATTTAAATCGGATTTTGTGAAAAGTGGACATACGACACTTGTAAACTGAGGGGACGAAATGTGTATGTCTCAACTGATCCATGTGGTTTTTATGCAATGGTTTTTTATCATAGGTGAACATTATGAGTTGTATACTGTATAATATGGAATAACATGTGAAACTTGAATGGTTTCTTTTCAGGACTGGATTCAGTATGAGGAATTGGAGGATACTGATGAAAGATGTGAGTATGATGAAACCGTCCTTTATGTAAACACATATTGTTATTGCTTAGCTGTGTGCATAACATGGGTGTCTTGTATCCATCGTTATCTGTTCTTTTATGAGGAGATAGGAGTCCTTAAAGAAATGAAATACATACTAAAATATAAGGTGACAGACTTGATGCCTGGTGGGCTGTGAAATCCTTTCCCTTGCTAGCACTAGAAAGAGGCAAATTCATGATAGAACCTTGTCTTCTCAATGTTGGCAAATGGAATGAAACTTAAACGTTTGATGTGTTTTTCAGTAGCTTTGTGGGTTTTTTTGCATTTGGAGTTGTTGAATTAGTGTTTTTTCTTGAAACTTTTTTGCATCCTTAGTTGACTTTTTTACTTTTGGATTGATGTGTTCAAAATCTAATGTTTATTGTTAAATTAAAATCAGAATTTGGAACGTATTGAAAAACTTAAATTATATTCTTAAAACTGATGTTTTGAAAATATTTTTGCCCTAAGAACTTTTTATGCTTCCCATCTTTTCAGCTCGTAGTGAGATATTCGAGCAGATGCGTACAGGAGGAGGAGGGCCTGAAGAAGGCAGAAAGGTAGCAGAATCCATGGCATTGCGGGCTCTTGAGGGCAAGGAAGTTATTAAAAATCCAGTTGCTTCCGGGGTTGAAGGAGAAGATGTGAGTTTTGTTGACTTACTGTTGAAATTTTTCATTATGTCTTCACCTTTCTTAAGTGAAAAATAACATATAACTGAATACAACATATTTCATTCTGTGTATGTCAGTTCACAAAGTCTTGCTTATTTTTTTAATATCTATTATACATTACTTACACAAGAAAAATGGCTTGTAGTTACTGGGGCAATAGTTATAAAGAAGAGTGGTTTGAGGAACTTTTAGTACAGTGGTCTCCACCTAAGAGCCCGCTGTCTAAGAGCCCAATCCGCCTAAGAACCCACAGTTCTCGTGAAAGGGAATTTTTCCTACCTATTCGTCCGCATAAGAGCTCTTTTTCAACTAAAAAATCCGTCTAAGAACACGGTCTTCTTACCCGACTGATTATTTTTTTTGAAGCAGCCGCCACCTTAATCGCAAGAAACACTGTCAGCCGCCCTGCCTCTGTTCTAGAGTTAGGCCCTAGCCGTGGTGGGAAGCCACATTGTCTCTGCCCCATCCCACCCCACCCCAGTTCAGCAGGCCAAGCCTATCTGCTCTCATCACCCGAAGTGTGTCCATTCAGCTCCATTCCTCTCCCCACCCCCCTTGCGTCTTAGACCAGTCATAATTGGTTAGATCTACGCTTTGTTGTTGTGTCCCGTCCCTATTCTCTGACTGACACCTTCAACACCCGCTCTCCCTCCTCCCCATAGTCTCAATATCGAGCGACCCCGCAACCCAGTCTCTCCCCTACCCAGCCATGATGCAACACCGCTCTTTGTTTTGACCTACGTAGGCCTAGTGGAAGTAGCATCTCAGCGCAGGCTCAGAACAAAGATGGGTTTTTAAGTCAGATTTTATGGAATGGAGTCGCCAGCATCTTGCATTATTTTGCGTAAAGAAGACGGGGATAATCTGGCAGGGAATAAGCATGGTTTTGATTGTTTTTAAAATTTAAGTAAGCCGATCACAGATTGATTTGGTCAGAGATGACGCTCCATGAATGATAGTGCGGCGAGAAATGAGGGCTATTATGGTATACACAATTTATCCCCTTTGATATCCGATCCGGCTAAGAACACGGTAATCGTGTCTCCCGAGGGGCGGGTTGTTAGGTGGAGACTACTGTATAAATACATGTCACTGAAGTGAATTACATACATTATATCGATGAATTTCACGCTTCTGTAACTGTTTTCAAATTGCTTACAGATCTGTGTCACTTGTGGGGATCCATTTGATCAAATGTGGAATGAGGACACTGAAGAATGGATCTTGAAGAATACTGTCAAGGTTGATGGAAAGGTAGGTGGTGAAAACTTTACAAATTTATTTTCTGTACTTGTGCAAAGGCTCTTCCTAAGAACGGGATATTTCAGGTAGCTCTGGATAACAGAATGTGATAGACTGATCGTTTGAAAAATTCTTAACATTTCTTTCAGCAGGAGCAATGTGTACACTGAAATCAACGTCATGATTGTTTGAAAATGCAAAGAACAATATGTGTATGAGAATCATGGTCACATTTTGAATTAATGTCAACTGTTAACATTGATGTAGACTGTAGAGGCAAATGAAGAGCAAATTGTTACCATATAATGTGAAAGAACATGTTTAATTATATTCTGGTTTAGTTGTGATCCAGCCTTGATTCAGATTTCATGTCCTCATTTCCAATTCCACTCCCTTTCCACGTTGCCTCTACTCGCTCCAAACTCACCATTTAAAAAAAAAAAATAATATACCACTGGAAGTTTCTGCCCATCGTTGATAACAGATTGACGTGGCATCGTGACAAAGGGTGATTTTTGTCAAGGATAAAACATGAACTTGATAATGCATGAAGTAACGTGACAGTCAGCAAATCATATAATGCATCAAATGGATACATTTTATTAATGCATTCCTTAGTGACAAAAAGATGTACTCATGTGTAATACATAGATGTAAAATAACTTCCCATAAAATGAAAATATCAAATCGCTTCGTCGTTCAAGAATTTTAAAATTCGCAAGCGCTCAAGTAACTAGATTTGGAGTTGGGAGTAGCCAATGCAATGCTCAGTATTAATTTGTGATATATGTAAGTCATTATAAGTTCACTTTTATTATAATGAATACCAGTACATACAGATGAGTATTTTCAAATATATCAAATTTTTTTTATATACAGTTGCATCTTTAGCAGTTTGCTTCTTAGCATTTTTAATTTGATTTTTAAACAAGTTTAATTTCTTATACTTCAGTACAAGATATTTTTACATTATTATTTCAGACATACCATCCTGTGTGCTATGAGGATGTTCATGAGGTATGTATGATTTTTTTTTCTTTTCCTTGACCAAAGTTCTTAATCTGGTTCTATTTTAAGAGATCTTGATTTGTACTGAAAAAAACTGAAAATTAGTCTGCCCCTGATATTTTTTTGTGTGTGCAATATGGTAGTGTGTTGGACACATGGTTAGAGCATTGTAATCGCAATCGTAGGGTCAGGGTTAAACTCGAGACTGTGTCCATGGGAATATTTTCCCCAACCAGAAGCCAAGTAGGTAACAACATATCACTGCTGGGGAAGTAAATTACAACAAATGTCCTGTTTAGGAGACGATGTAAAAATCATCTGTTCCACTTCATGCTACCAAAACCAGGATAAGGCCTCATTGCTGTTTTCCATACATGACTCTGAGTATACCAAATATAAAACTTGAACTACTTGTAGTAAAGTCTCAATATTTGCAGTTAGCAACTTCATTTATTTTTTAATGATGATAAATGGATAATACAGTATTCTCCAGTGGCATGTGGAAATGAGGAGGTCTGCATTATATGTCATATAAAAGTGCATGTTTTTTCTTAGTGTTAGTGGGATAGCTGGTTCTTTTTTTTTCATGAAGAAATCATAAACTGTGACAAAACAATGATAGGTAGAAAGGTGTGAAATACAGATATGATTCCTTTGAGTTTGAGTACAAAGAGTACTTCTATGAATCAATTTCAAAGGAAGGGTGGGAAGGCTGTAAAACATATTTTTTTTGTTTGATTGGTTATTGTGTTAGGCCTATTTAAATGATCAGAATGATATGGCAATTTATTATTGAATCTCTCAATATTTCAGACCCCGACTCCAGTAGTTGAACTGAGTAAAAATCCTCTGGACTCAGAAATAGCTAATCATCCATTAGTGAAAATGGAAGCTACTGATGTCAGCATTAAACAAGAACCTGTAATTGATGAACCAAAGCCATCTTTTTTGAGTGACAGTAAAGCAGGAGGAGATGTAGATAAATCAGAATATGAAACCAACATGAACACAGATGTTGAAATCAAAACAGAGGTTGCATCAGACCCGGCTTCACTTACAGATGAGCAGAAGGTTTCAAAAACTGATACCACACCACATACTTCTAAAGAACAAGAATCTTCTTCAAAGGAAATGTCTGTAGTCATACCAACGCGCTTAAGCACTATCACCACTACAGTTGTTCGAGAAGTGATTCCTGTGAGCCAAGATGACCCAATGTCCCCCTGGGAAATGGACTCCAATCCTACTCCAGAGCTGTCCCGCACACCAACTCCTGAGCCTGTGCCCTCGTTCACTCCAGTGCCATCATTGTCTGCAGAATCTTTGGCATCCATGCAATCAGCACATTTATCTGAAGATCCAATCCCTCCGAAGGAAAACTTGGAAGCACCAAAAACAGAAGCTAAAGAAGGTGAGATGGAATCGGATGCAAATATTAAAAAAAAATCATCAGAAGCAAAGTAGAATTTCATTATGTTTTTCTGTAGTTTTGATCTTGACACTTTGTTTTAAAAAAAAAGCAATATGAAATCAAGACCAAGACCACGAAATGAGGGAAAGAATAATAAAGTTCACTAAAAATCTCTAAGTTTGTTATCAACTGTACCATTCAAATTTCATTGATGAGTGACGGAATTTTTTCTCATAAATTATGCATTCTGGTATTTTTTTCCCCCCAAATATGGTACAATAATCCACCTCACTCAACTGTGATTGAAATAAATTGTGTTTTTGAATGTCAATTTGATTTTTTTTTGTAACATGTTTTCCACTGCCCTTTGTGCAAAAATGCATTAAAATATATTTTAATATATTTCACTTGTCTTGCCTTTTGAGTAGCGTCCTCTGTTTTTTTATATTTTGTGTCACATACTAAAGTCATATTGTATGCTCTGTATATTTTTGTTTATTTTACTCTGAACACAGAAAACATAAATTGTTTTACAGTGGTGTTGTGGTTAAATGGACTCGCAACTGGAAGCTTGTGGGTGACAGTTCTGGCTGTTCAGGTCCTTAAAATAAACACACTACACAATTTTCTCTCCCCACCCAGATGTAAATTGACTAAGATTACATTTATTTGAAGCCAGGAAAATAAACCTGCGACAAATGATATTGGAGATTATCTGATCTCCAGTGTGCTGTTGAAACTGGGCCTGGCTCTTGAGGTCTTACAGGCCTTGGGAATGTTATCATTGGATTTTTTTTAATGTAATTCGTTTGTCATGAGGAAAATGATTATCTTAAAATACCGTACATTATATTTTATACTTTATATATATTGATTTTTTTTATTAATACCCGATGTATTTTCATCAAAACAGAAGTTCAGTATAATAATTGTATTGTAGTAATGTGTTTTGCCAGCTTTCCAAAAGAATTATATTGTGCTTACCAGTATGTAAATAGGCCTACATTTGTGTATGAGCCCATACAGGCTATATTAGCTCTTGGCTGTCATCCCTGTTAAATTAGTTGAAAAATGCCCCCTGTGATTGGCGGGCATTTGGGTTAAGCAAAATGACACATTAATTTATCTTGTGAATCTGTTTTTAGGTTCATCTTCCATAAAGCATTTCAAAGGTGCAAAGACTGAAACTGAAACACATCAGTAGTAAAGCTCGGGCACATTTTTGGTGATTCGTTCCTGATAATTTTATCTCAAGAACAAACAAATCGCTCTTCTTGAAGATTGAATTTGCTCACTGCATCAAAATCTTCATTTTACTTGTATTTTTTATAAAGCTTAAAGAAAACTGATGAATGCAGCTTGAAATCAAATTGTACACTTTCCACATCTTCCCTCTTTACTCACAACATTTATTGTTTCTCCGGAGGAGTGACCACAATGATGGCATCAAATTAGAGCAATCTTTTTTCATCCTGGACTCTCGATCAAACAAAAAATCTTCCATGAATGGATTTGAAGTACATGTAGATGTTATCATAAGGAAATAGCTTCTCCCCACCCCTTGAAAATGGAATATTGGGAATTGTAGTAAACTACACTTAGGCCTTCTTATTACTGATTCAGGTCAGATAAAAGGATGTTCTATGTAAAAGTCGAGTCATGAGTAGCATAATGGTATTAAAACCATCGCGCACAATTTCGTTTGTGTTTTTAATGAAAACCGTTCTAAAAGGTGTAAATGTAGTTTTTTTTTAAACCCGGCTTACCTAACTTGGTCCCTGAATTCCGAGTCGTGGAAATGCTGCAGGACTTCCGCACCTGTTGATTCCATTTTTCCAGTCGGCTGCATGCACCAGTTTACTTTAAACGTGAAAAGAAATACATTGTAATTTATACTATCACGGTACCATTGTAACTAACAATAACAGACTGTCTCTCAAGCTGCAGTATGCTAGAAAAAGCATAAGTATCCTGTGCTATCATGCACGTATAGTCGTACAGTAAAAAATAAATGCAGGCTGGAAGTAAAATGGTTGATTAAATGTATAATAAGAAAGTGGACACCTTCATAACATTGTACATGTACATGTATTTCCAATGTATAGGCGTCAAGTCGAATAGGTGGTCTTCTATGAACTAGGATTTCTTGGGATGTACCGTACAAGTAGACTGAATCACGCATGTGTATGTAATTGAACATTGGTTACAGTGTCATAAATCCGGCCGAAAAGTCGCACTGATTTATGATACTTTTACCACTGTTGAACTATTACATACACATGTTTGATATAGGCCTATCACATTCTCGGTCACAATCCAGCTTCAGTGAGGATATTTGCTCATGTCCAAGTCGTCCCTTGGGAAAAATTACTGAACTCGTAAGAAGAAATCGATTGAAATGTTGCCGGCCGGAATGAAAATGAAAGCCACAACCATTATGTCATTATGAAGACGGGCATGCTTTTCGGAGTTATACATGTAATTAAAAAATTTGCTGCAAATTGTGGCAAATTTCGGCCCCAAAAATGGCAAAAAACATGGACCATAGATAAACGTATAGATCTACAATTTAAAACACAATGTCCTCGAATAAAAGTAAAAGAAAGGAATAACCTGCAACCTCGTTTTTTTCAGAAATGAGGGTTGTTCAATCCACCAAAAAAAAAAAAAAACAGACCGCGTACGTGATCGTTCGCGACTCCCTCGGGTGGTCAATGCTGAACCGGAATAGTATACATGATGTAACAGCATCGACAATAATAAAATAGCGTTTACCTCCTTTCCATCGTTTTTTGTTTGTTTGTTTGTTTTGTTGTTTTGTGTTGTTTTTTTTTGTTTTTTTTTTTTGGGGGGGGGGGGGGAAGGAAAAGGTGGGGGTTTTACAAGTATAAGCTTTC